>PVIJ01010959.1:0-57349 GCA_004024925.1 Scalopus aquaticus | reverse complement strand
GTTCTTGTTGAGTTGTGTGAGTTCCTTGTAAATTTTTGTTATCAGTCCTTTATCAGATGTATTGTGTGCAAAGATCTTTTCCCAGTTGGTAGGGTGTCTGTTAGTTTTGGTTAATGTCTCTTTTGCTGTACAGAAGCTTTTTATTTTGATGTAATCCCATCTGTTTATCTTGTCTTTCACTTCCTTCGCTTTGAGGGATTGTCTTTCAAGATTTTGCTGAGATGTATGTTGTGTAGAGTTTTGCCTATATTTTCTTCTATACATTTTATGGTTTCAGGTCTTACATCCAGGTCTTTTATCCATTTTGAGTTGACTTTTGTGCAGGGTGTGAGGTAGTAGTCTAGTTTCATTTTTTGCATGTGGCTGTCCAGTTTTCCCAGCACCATTTATTGAATAGACTGTCCTTGTTCCACTGCATTTTCTTTGCTTCTTTGTCAAAGATTAGTTGTTCATAGATATGTGGCTTTAATTCTGGGTATTCTATTCAGTTCCATTGGTCTTTCTGTCTGTTTTTGTTCCAGTACCATGCTGTTTTAATTATTATGGCTTTGTAGTATAGTTTGAAATCAGGGAGTGAAATTCCTCCGTTTTCTTTCCTTTTAGTTAGTAGGGCTTTAGCTATGCGAGGTTTTTTGTGGTTCCATATGAATTTCATCAGTAGTGCCCAAAATTAGATGATTGGATCAAGAAGATGTGGTACATATACACAATGGAATACTATTCAGCATTCAAAGAAGATAAACACATGCAATTTGCAGCAACATGGATGGAATTAGAGGGGATCATACTCAGTGAAATAAGCCAGAAAGAAAGAGAAAAATATCGAATGGTTTCACTTCTAACAGGACTATAAGGAAACCAAATAGGAGAGAGACACTCAGCGGGTGGGGGTGGGGGCGCAGGGGGAGGGGAGGAAAAGGGCACAAAATGGAATAGAAAAGAACACAAGGGACCATGGAGATGGATCACGGGTGAATTGGTGGTGGGCTACCCAAGGGGAATACAAAATGTAAAAGACATAAATAACAGTAAAAATATATATTTAAAAAAAATCATATTGTGATTTAGCAACAAAAATTATTTTTACTGATATGCCATCTGACAACTTGATTGGTTCTTTCTGTAATTTCGAGTGAGAGCAAAATATTGGAAACCAACTTTTGTGATAAAGGACGTGTAGGGTCACTCACTTTACCAACACACTAACATTTAACTCGTTGCTATTTCTGGCGGTACATCTCACCTTATGCACCTTAAAAGATTAGAATGGATGAGAGAGATGCCATTCTTTTATAAAATAGGAGAGGAGCAATTGTGAAAGGAGAAGTTGCTTATAATTTTTCCATACAAGTTTTTATTTAAATTGAGATATAATGTACATTCCATAAAATTCACTCTTGTAAAGTGTACAATTCAGTGGTTTTTAGTATAAAAAAGTTATCCAGTCATCATCACTATATAATATTTTCCTCACCTCAAAAGAAACTCTGTAACCATTAGCAGTCACACCCATATCCCCCTCCACTAATCCCCTGACAACCGCTAATCTGCTCTCTCTTTTTGTGAGTTGCTCATTCCTGACAGTTTGTGTAAATGAAATCATTCAATGTGGTCTTCCGTGTCTGACTTGTTTAACTTAGAACAATTTTTTTTTCAAAATTCATCCATGTCGGGATATTTGTCAGTATTTCATTCAGTTTTATGGCTGAATTATATTCTACTGTAAGTATATATAATATTTTCTTTATTTTTCCATTAGTTGATGGGTAATTGTGTTACCGTTACCTTTTAGTAACATATATAAACTTTCACGAGGACATGTTTTCAATTTTCTGGGGTGTATCCCTAGGAATGCAATTTATGGGTCCTATAGTAACACAATGCTTAAGTTTTTGCAGAACTGACATTCCCACTGGCCTTGTATGAGAGTGCCCGTTCTTCACATGCTCCCTAGCACTTGCTTCTGTTGTTGTTTTTCTTAAATTATAGTCATCCTAGGAAGTGTGAAGTGGTATCTCATTGTACTTTTGGTTTGCATTTCTCTAAAGGTTGGTGATATGGAACATCTTTTAATGTGCTTGTTGACTATTTGCTTTTTTTTTTTTTAAATTGCCATTTCAGATCCTCTGCCCATTTTTAAATTGGGTTATTTGCATTTTCAGTGTTGAACTGCAAGTGTTTTTGTATGTTCTGAATTATAAGAGTTCTTTATATAGTCCTTTCTACATGTTGCTGGATTTGGTTTGTATGCACTGTGTTGAGGATTTTTCAGTCTATATTCACAGTCTATATTGGTCTTTTATTTTCTTTCCCTATGATCTCTTTGTCTGGTTTTGATATCGGGGTAACTAACATTGGCTTCATAGAACAAGTTAAGAAGTGTTCCCTCTTCTTCTATTTTCTGGAAGAGTTTGTGAAGGGTTAGTTTAGTTCTCTCTCATGTAGATCAGCTTTATAAAAGTGGAGGAGATTCTGAATAATGTGGCAATATGTTACTTATTACTTATGCTAAGCATTTATATATTTGCATATGCATCTTATTTTCCTATCATATTATAAAGTTATTCATCTATTAAACATCTTTTATGTGCTTAGCACTATGGGAAGAGCTTCAGGTACATTAGTAACAACATGATCTCTACCTTGTTGGAGTTTAGGGTCCAGCAACAATGAAGGGCCAGAAATAAATAGACAAGAAAACATTATTGATGGGAGGAGTGTTACCTTACATCTGTGTGACGCCATCTTCTTAATGTCTTGTAAACTATTTTAAACATATTTAGTATACATCATTGGTAGAATAATTTATTTTGGTATAGTTGTTGCCCTATAACTTGGTTGAGAAGATTAGGTTATACACACAGAGTAATGGGAGAAATACACAAGACAAAAATAATTTAATAGCCTATGGTAAAGGAATATATAAAAGTGTGAAAACCTAACCATCCATCCATCCATCCATCCATCCATCCATCCATCCATCCATCCATCCATCTACCACCCACCTGCTAGACTGCCCCTTCAAACAATGCATTTTATTTACAAAGCTGCTCATTGTACATATTTATGTCTCTTATTTCAGCACTACTCAACCTGTCACACTCAGAAAAATCATCTGAGGATCTTTTCAAAATTCAGATTTTCACTCTATAATTAGGGGGACTGTAAGAGCCCCCATTTTTAATAAACTTGCAGTTGATGCTTCTGCTGCTGGTTCACAAACCATGCTGGAGTGGTGAGGCTCTATAACCCCTCCTCCTCGATGAGAGCAAAGAACCAAGAGATTGCTGATGAATAAGATAGAAACATTTTCCTTCAGATTTTCAGTGGCAGCTGAGTTGCTGCAGAACTGTCTGATGATAAGGCCTAGAAAAAGCATCATCACTGGAGTCTGCAGACAACCCACAGTATTCTAGGAGAAGCCAATAGGGGGAATAAGGGAACTCTTATCTTCCTGAATGATGTCATTTATGCTGAAACTTAATTATAAGTGAACATCCATCTTTCCTGTCAAACAATGCAGTGTACATAGGCCAAATCATTTTTAATGTAAATAGAAATTGTTCTTGTGTGTAGCCACTGGGGAGATGGTTAATGGGAGGGGGGAGGAGGAAGATGGAAAGCTAATTCTACTTTGTAAAGGGAAAATTGCCTCAGTGCCTTGAGATTCTATACCTATTAGGAAAAAAAAAAAGCCCCTAAATGTTGATAATAGAGAGTTTACTTGCTATTGTCCAAAATACAAAGATTTACCTTGATAAATTTTATTTCTGCTTTCTAGTAAACAATTCAACCCAGAAATATGTGCTTTTATGTGTGCATGATGGACTATCCCCCAGCCCCAAGCCTCCACCCCCACTTAGATGGTGTGTTTTCTGGCATATTTCTGTTCCCACAAACAGTTCTCTGGAGTTTTATATAGAAAGAAGCTTTTAGTAAAAGACCAAATTGGTAAAAACCAAAAATTACTCATTGAAACCAGTATACTGTATTGTGAAACCAGAAGATATAGAAACCATGAGCTGCTCTTATTGGTACATAAATTCATGTGTTTGAGACTGAAATAGCCCAGTTTCAAGTGCTTGTAAAGTGAATCTCGGTGGGAGTAAGCCCACAAGCAGAGGCACATGGCATCCTGGGTATGAGTCAGCAGGGTGGCGATGCCAGAATGGGTGTGAGCAATGACTGACTAATGCCATCGGGATGAGTAGTAGCTGGTCTTTTAGGTATGTCATAATTTTCACATCTTATAAGCAAGAACATATTAAACTGTTTTGGAAGAGTTCTAAAATCAACAGTTTATTAACAAGCATTTTGATGCCTGCTGACGTGCTTGGGATGGTTCCGCAGCCAGAAGGCTATGAAAAGGTTAGTTCTGGGAGTGTAGTCTTACAGCTATTCACTAACATTATAAGGGGGTATTCATCTCAAAGGGTGACTGGGAGGGAGAGAGAGAAAGAGAGAGAGAAAGAATTCACGTCTGTTGGTGATGTCCAGGAAACTATCTAGAGAGTATGTGTGTAGGAGATTGGAGGTTAGAGAGTTAAATTATCCCCTAAAACAAGGGCAGAAGAACCTCTGTCCCTGGCCTCACACTGTAGTGCTTCCTTTGTGTCTTCCCCCCAGGGACAAGGTTCTAAGGGGCCCAGTGTATGAGCTACATTAGAGCCTATGGCATCTGCTAGACCGTGATCTTGGTATCCAGGCTCTGGAATTTTCCTACTCTCTGGCTGACTTCCAGGGTTTTTGTGGACGTGGACACCTTTCTCCTGCAGTGCTAAGTTAGGCCACCTCATGGTCCTTGGCCTACAGGGAAATACCCATAAGCCTGTCCAGGCTGCCTTAGGCTTAGAACACCTCAATGGCTTCTAACAGTGAGGCCATGTGGAGGGAGAGGGCTGCTCATGAAAAAATGGGGTATCTTGTGGCCCAGAATATACTTAGACTTTATAAAAAAAATATCAACCTGGGCCTCCCTGGTGGTGCAGCGGTTAAGCGCTGCACCGTGGAGCTGTTGGCGACGGCGACGCGAGTTCCACGACGCCCAGCTGGGGAGATTCCCACATGGTGCGTCAGACCTCTCCTGCCTCGCCCGCTGCTCCCCTCAGCAGTGTATTTCCGTAGATCTTCCTGTTCTGCCCCCCACTCTGCCTCTGGTGAACCCTTTCGCCGCCCCACGCCTCTGGCCTGTACCCCAGCTTGTATGCATAACTAAATAAATCTTTAAAAAAATACATCAACCTATTTCTAAACTGTAATGAAAAATTAGAATCATAGCTCTAACTTGGGACCCTATCCCAGCGTCTTTGTCCTCTTTTACATTTTCTTCAATGTGTATTTTCATTTTCCCCTGTCTCCTCACCCCAATTCAATTTTTAGATTTTTCTTGGAATAGTCACTGAAGAAAGAAAAATAAATGATTTCATTTCTTGTTTTTCCACCAAATCTGGCCATTTTTCTCAAACTCAACACCATTTCTTCCTCTTCTCTTAGTCTAGAGAGAATCAAAGAAGGGACAAGAAAGAAGAGAAAGGGAAAGAGAGAAAGAGGTGCAAAAAGAAAATGTTCTCTGGAGCTGTTTGTATCTGCCAAAGGGTAAAGATATAACTGCTTGATGGAGCTGGAAAGAGAGAAAGATATAACTAGTATTTATAGATATAAAGATCTATGTCCTTTTTGTTTGTATGTATGTATGTATGATCTATCCCTCCACTAATCTATATATCCTGTCTACCTAGAGTTCATCGTTGTTTCCTCTAGCTTCCAGAGCTGATTTAGAATTAAGATTTTTCTCTCTTTATCCAGTGCCTCAGCAGAACCCAGTGGCAATAGTCCATATTTCTTGCAGGGTACAAGTTGTTTGACTTAGTTTTGTGGTTTTGAGAAAAAAACCTTTCCTCTTCAGTGACTATCTACTTATGACTTACAAAAGAAAGGCTTCATTGTTTTCACTGCTTCGTTGCTGGCACCAGTGCCCACACCACTGCCCGGTGTTAATGAGCTTGGTGAGTAGGTGAAGGAAGGTGGGTGTTGGCTTCCTTTGTGGTCTATTTGTTGTGTTTTCATAATTATGGACTCTATCTAAGAAGCTACTGTTTTGGTTTTTATTACTTCAGTTTTGTATTTGTTGGGTGCCAAGTTAAAAATGTCTTTCTGGGCCTCCCTGGTGGCGCAGCGGTTGAGCGCTGTGCTGTGGAGCTGTCGACAGCGGTGACAAGAGTTTGATGCCCAGCTGGGGAGATTCCCACATGGTGCGGCAAACCTCTCCTGCCTCCTCCGCTGCTCCCCTCAGCAGTGTATTTCCATTGATCTGCCTGTTCTGCTCCCCACTCTGTCTCTGATGAACCCTCTCGCCGCCCCACGCCTCTGGCCTGTACCCCAGCTTGTATGCATAAATAAATAAATCTTTAAAAAAAGTCTTTCTCCTTTTGTTTTGAATTCACAAAGTGCAAATTTAATATACTCTCCATAAGAACGGGTTTTCTCCAGATTGTCAAGCTTGCTTTGTGATAGGAGACATATTTTGGATTAGATGACCAAGGTACCAGTCAACAATTCACTAGTCGAGGTTTCTTTGACCCATGAGTTGCATAAAATTAATAGAAATTTCAAAAATACTTACACTTTCAATGCATGCTTTTATTTATTTATTTATTTTTAAAGATTTATTTATTTATGCATACAATATGGGGTATAGGCCAGAGGTGTGTGTAGGGGGGTGAGAGTGTTCACCAGAGACAGGGTGGGAGCAGAACAAGCAGATGGACCGAAATACACTGCTGAGGGGAGCAGCGGGTGAGGCAGGAGAGGTCTGCTGCGCCATGTGGGAATCTCCCCGGCTGGGCATCAAACTTGCGCCACAGCCACCAACAGCTCCACAACGCTGCGCTTAACCTGTTGCACCACCAGGGAGGCCCTCAATGCATGCTTTTAAAGAGAAATTTCAATAGCAAATGACTTGAAACATTTAGTCAGTAAAAATTGATCACTTGTAAAACGTTGCTTTAAAAACGTGAGTAAAGAAGGGATACACAGAATGTGGTCACCGACCACAATGGGGTGGAAATGTCGTCAGAGCTATCTTAGACAACCAGAAATGAAAATATGTTTACATAGGGGGAGAAATGAAACATCTGTATCTTAGAGGAGTTCTGAAAGATTTTGAAGGCAAATGTGAGATCTGTACCTTTATTCAAATACAGCACTTCCTGAGCTGGTGTTCTTCAGAAACTGGTTCTCGGAACCAGTCATCTGGGTGCTGAATGGTGACTGGTGACTGAATGGACGGAAAAGGAAGCACATCATTGTACTTCACAGAATCTAAGAAATCTTTGATTGCAAGATGCACCATTATTTTATGTTTTACTAAGGAAGAAAAAGCACCGCTAATTAAATTATGTCATGCCATTGATTAGAAGATGCAGTCTAATTTCACAGATATTAAAGTGTAAAAAAACAAACATGAATCAGACTTGATGACACTCACATGTCTCCTTTTTATAAGGTTTACAGCATATTTCTTTAACTCTGAGAAGTCTTCTAGAAATATTTTTTTAAACTCAGCTTTCCCTGAATTTTGTAGCATGACCTGCTATTATTGGACAAGTATTTTTATGAACTCGTTCATTAAAACATACTCGAGAGATTTCAATTCACTGCAATTCTAATATTACTGAACTTCAATTCAGTGCATCTTTGACCATACAAGCCTCTTCTAGCTGTGAACTGATTCCTTTTGACATGTGGATCTTTGAAGATGCTTCTCAGTCACTGTTATATCAGGAAACTCTGATCTCATCTTCTATATTTTCTGCCTTATTCTTCAAAAAAGCCTGTAGTTTTGTCTTCAAGATTAAAAAAAATATCTAATTGTTTCTTGAGTTGTATCACCTTATGTCTTGAGTTTTAATTTTGGTTTATATTTTTCTTTCATGTCTTATATCATTTCCTAATGTCTTCTAACTCATATTGGAATTGTTGGCTATAGCTATGACCTATTTCTTTTTTTATTTTAAGATTTTATTTTATGCATACAAGCTGGGGTGCATACAGGCCAGAGGTGTGGGGCGGTGAGAGGATTCACCAGAGACAGAGTGGGGAGAAGAACAGGCAGATCGATGGAAATACACTGCTGAGGGGAGCAGCAGGTGAGGCAGGAGAGGCCTGCTGTGCCATGTGGGAATCTTCTCCGCAGGGAGTCGAACTCCTGTAGCCGCTGCTGACAGCGCCACAGAGCCGCGCTTTAACCCTCTGCGCCAACGGAGAGACCCTGACCTATTTCTTGAATATTTCTTCCCGGGATGTTTTATTTTCTGCAGCTACAATATTTTGCTCCCTGTATTCTCCCTTTTTCCTATACTAACTGGGTATGGAATCCTTATTTTTATGAATCACTTTAATGTGAAATTACCATTCTTTAACTTTTAAGAAAGAGACAACTCAGATGGTGTCTCTAATTTCACTCATCTCCCTCTTCTGTTGCTATTGTGTAGTGTTAAGAAATATGGTGGCTTATTTTCAGAGATTTCTGAACTCTGCCCCTCTCCTACTTTTATCTTCATCTTTCCTTCTTGTTGAAATTCCTTCAAAATTTCTGTCAAATTTGCCCCCATACTATTTTGTCTGCATTGTGGGGCTGAGTGGGAAGGAAGCCACCCAAGTCAGTTTCAGGAGGTTTCTCCTAGGTTCAACTGCTGTTCTCAAATTAGCCCTCTGACCTTTCCTGTGAATACCAATGAGCTATTTTGGGATTCTTCTCACCCCATTACTTTCTCCTGCTTTAACCTGTGCAAATCCAGTAGCACACTGTTCTGGAGCCTACTGGTGGTTTACCTCTCTACCTGCTTGTATTTTGAGATGTGTGGGGATACTTTGTTATTTAAGTTTTCTATGAACTTTTCATTTTGCTACTTAGTTTCATGTGTGTGTGTGTGTGTGTGTGTGTGTGTGTATGTGTGTGTGTATAAAGAGGGAGAGAGAGAGAGAGAGAGAGAGAGTCAATTTTTGTACAGGGATATTCTGGAAGATCTAAGAACTGTGCTGCTACTGATACAGGGCAGCAAGGGGCTGTCCAAGGATACTGCCCAAGTAGTTTACCAGTCACTGACTGAGCTCTTTACCCATGTGCACAATTGCAAGACTACTTAGGCTCAGTGAACAGCTATGGAATTTATTTAACAAACTGGGAAAAAACAAAGAGTCACTGAGGCCAGAAATGGCCATTTACCTCACCCGAAGCAGTGTCAGTCTTTTTAAGTCCCTAACAAAAGCAGGTAAAATAGCACCTTGCTTCCACTAAGGATGTGGAGCTTCTCTCCTGAACAATAGGCCATGTGCCCAAGGTGGAGTCTTCCTGCCTCTGCGGACATGCTACAGCCAGACTGCAGGCCAGGTTCCAACTCACAAAGACAGCAGCAGATACGACAGGAGATGCTCCCGGAGCTGCTGAGATTCCCCAAATCAGCATCAGACAAGCGACACTCAAAACAGCAGCCACATTGGCTAAACGGCCTGAAAAACGGTCACACTCACAGCTCAGCGAGGCCTCTGGCTCCAAGTCTTTTCCTTGTCTCCTCAGCTGTAACAGCAGCAAAATCGGAAACAGTTTTAGTTGCTCGGCTACTTGTAAAGTCTTTGAACTTTTCTCTCTGAGGTTGACTGTTGGAGGCCACCTTCAGAAGCCCACACGAACATCAGCGGGGTGGGGGCCAAAATCTGCTGACCCCAAATGCTGAATCTGAAACACTGAATCTGAAAGACTGAATGCTGGGAATGCTTCTGCAGTTCCTTATATTTCTTATTAGAGCCTCCACTCCAAAAATGCAATGCTTTTTAGCATTTTCCCTGGGACTATCCATCCTCACCAGCAATCCCCTCCAGGGGGATTTGGTTTCAGCCACTGGTTACACTACCCACTACTGTGTATTTCCAGAACCCCTTGGAATACTTCTTTAATGGCATCACTATTAAAATCTTTCAGAGTAGTAATTTACCAAGCGTTGGTTGGATAAATGCTATTTTAGTCTATTAGAAGTATTGAGACTGGCTTAGGGATATTCTAGTCATGTTTGAAACTAAAAAAGTCTTCTAATTTGTTTAAAACTTATAATGTCAATCATAATAGTAGTTATGACCTGTTCATATTGTAACTTTCCCCATTTAGAGAGTATTTGCACAATCATTATCTTAATTAATCCTGTTAGCAATCTTGTCAAATGGGTCATAACAATTACCCGTACAATAATAATATATGCAAATAATAATGCTCATTTTTAAAATACTATATTTTATTTTATTATTTATTTATTTTTAATTGAGGTAATGTTTGGATACCCCCAATACCATTGTAGTGTACCCACCACCAAATCACCCACAGTTCACCACCATCTTCTAGTGATCTTCTTTCCCTCTTTGTTCTTATTCCTTTTCCATTCTCTCCCTGCCTTGGTGCTTCAGTTCTGCAGTCATTTTTTAAGGGTTAGTTTTTTTTTTTTTTTAAAGATTTATTTATTTATTTATTTAATTATTTATTTTTAAAGATTCATTCATACAAGCTGGAGTACAGGCCAGAGGCCTGGGGCGGCGAGAGGGCCCACCAGAGACAGAGCGGGGAGCAGAACAGGCAGATCAGAAGTACACTGCTGAGGGGAGCAGCGGGTAAGGCAGGGGAGGTCTGCCGCACTATGTGGGGTTCTCCCCCGCTGGGTATCGAACTCGATGCCGACAGCTCCACAGCGCAGCGCTCAACCGCTGCGCCACCAGGGAGGCCCTAAAGATTTATTTTATTTATACATACAAGCTGGGGTACAGGCCAGAGATGTGGGGCGGCGAGAGGGTTCACCAGAGACAGAGCGGGTAGCAGAACAGGCAGATCAGAACTACACTGCTGAGGGGAACAGCGGGCGGAGGCAGGAGAGGTCTGCCGCGCCATGTGGGACTCCCCCCAGCTGGGCTTCGAACTCGCATCACTGCTGCCAACAGCTCCAGGGCGCAGCGCTCAACCGCTGCGCCACTGGGGAGGCCCCTAAGGGTTAGTTTTTAAGCTCATCTTTATCTTACTCAGTTTCGTTGCTCATTTGGAAAAAGATTCAGACACTCAGGAAAGTTAACAACCTACTCCCAGATTACACAGAAGGTCAGAATTCAACCTAGTATTTCAGCGTCACAGCCAGACTGCCATGCTATTACCTGATGAAGTAAATGTGCTGAGGTTTTCGTCCTTACCTATGAGCACATATGTGTGGAACAGGAACCTTTGATGCTTGTCCTGTCTCTGAGAAAGGGATAGAACTATTTACTTAAGGGAGATATTCTGGGGAGAAGGGGGATAACTCTAGGCAAAACCACCATTTAGATATTGTCTTAGTGTGTGTAGGCAGCTATAATAAAAATGTCATAGATTGGGTGGTTCAAAAAACATTTATTTTTTGTATTTCGGGACACTGTGGAGTCCAAGATAAGGTGCCAGTAGACTTGGTGTCTGATGAGGCCTGCTTCCTGTTGATAGCCAGACATCTTCTTAGTGTGTCTTCATAGTAGAAGAGAGGGAGTGAGAGAGCTCTTTGAGGTCTTCTTTATAAGGGCACAGAACACCTACCTCTTGTCTTACCTCCAAATACATCACATTGGAGATCAGACATCAACATATGAATTTTGGAGGGACATGAGATTCAATGCATTACACATATATTGGCCTTGGCCTCAAACCAAACACAGTATAAAACCTCTAGTTTTGGTGTGTGAGGCTGTTCTACCGAGTCTTAAATGCTCATTTGGCAGAGTAAGGCAATCTTCATGACCTGACCAGTGCCTCTGTTTTCCTGAATCCCAGTCTGATCTGAGGTTAGTATGTGGAAGAATTTCTATGCCCTTCATACCACACTGGCCTCATGAGAGAAGAGAGACTCAGAGAATGATGGCCAAATACTGGATTTTCATCAGAGTCTATGCCAGGCACCCATGAGATTGAAATATGCCGTCCAGCCACACAGGAAGTCTCTACTCTACCCCTCCCCTCACTCCCACCCTTGCTTGGCACAGAGACACAGTAGTACTATTGGTCTAGATCCACATCAGGGTTTCCTCTCTTGGAGTTGGGTGTGGGGAGGAAGTTAGGAAGGAGTTGAAGGAGGAAAGTTTAAGTTGACTCTTGTCTATTATCAAAAGCAGTCAGATAATTGAAAAACAATTTAGCAACAGGGAGGAGTCAGGTTCTTTCTTTCAGATGCTTGTGCTGCTTTCTCCATATAAACCCTCCCTGCAGACTTTGCAGTGACCTTCAGTCTTTGGACGTTGCTACTGCTCTGAGTTCTAAGCATCTGGGTACCTTTCTAACTTGACACTTATTTGTCATTGGTCTCCTATTGTAACAGGGTGGTCCCCAAGATAAGAGGAGTTTCCAGGTTCCTTGCCCCATCCAGTGAAGGGTGGAGCTGAGCAGGGAGCAGGAAAAGCTGGAGAGGAGACGGAAAGAAGGAAGAGGCTGGAGAGTAAGAAGGAGACCTGAAAGAGGCACATGGGGCAAAGAGACATGTGGAGAAACTGTGCTTGCTTCTTGACCTTGGACTTCCACCAGGGACTTGGGGGACATAGAAGAAAACACTTGAGTTTGACATGGGTGAGAGACCCGTGGGGAGGTTAACAATAGCAGTTTTTATCTTGATTTTGATCTTGCTCTATTCCTTCCAGATATATCCAGCTCCTTCTGCCTCTATCCTGTGGGTCCCCTCCAGAAGGTGCTTTAGACTTGTGACAAGCTTTTGGGCCTCAGTGGTCCTGTTTTAGGCCAACTCTGTTTGGCTGCGCATTTACACATGAGGGGATGGGTAACTTTGTGTACCCGATTTGGAAACTATTCTTTCCCTTCTCTTCTCTTTATTACATACTATTGCATTAATATTCCTTTCCATCAAAGGTCCTAGAGTATGCTAGTGTATGCTTTATCTTGATGTGGCAGATGGTAGAACCTATTTATAGCAGGTAGATTTGGGGTTCTGGGGTGCCCCTCACCCTGCCTGGTAATTCTTTCACCCATATTCATGTTTCCGTCAAAGACATGCAAAGTTATTTCTTCTCATGATACTTCTAGCTAATAAGTTATTTACTTATTAGCTGTTTGAAGTAAAGGCTGATTGCTATTTCCTTTCCTTTTTTATTGTCCTCAAGGTCTAGTACAGAGCATTCCACACATTACTAGCTAATAAGTGATGTGATGGATGGAATTTACAGGTCAATTTCTAAACAAAAAGGGAAAAAACTTTCCTATCTTGAAATTTCACCTATAGAACTCAGCAGCAGTCACAGTTCTGAGAGGAAATAAATATTTGAGGGGAGAAACAGTTACAAGGTTGTTTCTTTTTTTTAACTATAGTTGTATTATGGACATAAAAGAATATGAGAAATCAGATAGACCGATGTCCACACATAGGATTCAAGTACTGGACAGTATTTCTTCCTAAGAAGAAAACTATACCCATTGGCCAAATATGACTGGTTTCCAGTTTTTATACATAAAGTTTTGTTGAAACACGGCCCTACTCATTTGCGTGCATATTGTTTTGGCGGCCTCCAAGTTACCATGGCAGAATTAAACAGTCTCATCAGAGACCTCATGGCCTGCACAACTGAATAAATAAAGCATCTGATTTTTTTTTAAAGATTTATTTACTTATGCATGCAAGAACTGGGGTGTAGGCCAGAGGTGTGGGGTGGTGAGAGGATTCACCAGAGACAGAGTGGGGAGCACAACAGGCAGAGCCACTGAAATACACTGCTGAGGGGAGCAGCAGGTGAGTCAGGAGAGGTCTGCTGCGCCATGTGGCAATTTCCCTGGCCAGGCATCGAACTCATGCCGCAGTGCTTGCAGATAGCTTCATAGTGCTGAGACTTAATCCGTTGTGCCACCAGGGAGGCCCACCATCTGATTCTTGAAAGAAAAAAAAATTGTTGATCCTTGCCCTTGAGTTGGTACATCTGTCCAGTACTAAGACCAAAGGAAATTTCCACTCTCTGGAGTTTATTTCATTTTTCTCCCTGCTGCCTACCTCAGTGCCAAGGAGGGGTTATAGGACACTTTCTGGCCTTAGTGCTTTCCTTTGTCTCCTGGAAAATCAAGAGTTGTATAAAAGAAGGAAAAAGGCAGCGGAGAAATTTCAAGCAGAACACTCCCATACCTTGAGAACTCACATAGGCAGTTGGCCTTAGTTCCTTGCCAAGTGGAACATGAAGGTGGTACTAGAATGTTTTATTAAATATATCTTCCTTTTCTGGGGAAACAACTTTTTAGGTATATTCCTGTTCATACCCATTGTACATATATCTCATTAAAGGTTATATTGCTTTAAAACGAGCTTCTGGTTGAGAAGATTGGATCAAGATTTAGTTTATATTGAAACAGTCTTATTGGAATATCAAAGTATGAGGAAGCCAGGAAAAGGCCAAATGTGCTTACATTAGATGTAATTTAGTAAAAATGGAAAGTTCAGGCGTCTCTGGCATATAGAGAACATTTATAGCATTTTGACTTTTCACATTCATCTTTTAAAGTTCCCAGTTACAACATTTTCTTTTCTTGGCTCCTTAAAAATAATGAATTCTTTTGTTCTGTACCCATAGCTAGAGATATTTTGGTATATGTTAATTCGGAAGATAAAATTCCTTTTGGAAATGCTCACTTTAAGTCTGCATATTAGAAATGGAAAGACTACTAGATAGAATTTGAAAATTGCCACTATCATTGAGTTCATATCACTAAATTGCTTTGAGAACTTTATCCAGGGGTCTGGAAGCAGTAATTAGCCATTCAAAATATCAACTCCAGAAGTGAGTTCTGATTGAATGAGTGTCTCCGTCTGCCCTATACTTTTTCATCAGCATTAAACATATGCTTTGTTGAGCATGAAAGTTAACCTGTTGGGAAAAGTCATTTCCACCCTTCATCTTGGGAGGATTACATTTCTGGGAGCTGTTAAGCTCTATTTCAATATCTAGTGTCCACCAAATATTTGTCTTTCTCTACTTCCAGGAAGTTGGTAGAGTATCTCCTTGTTTCCTTGATGATGGGTATGGCATTTGCTCTGATCATTGCAATGCAAGAGGAAGTTTTGTGTTCCCGTTGTAAACTTTAACAGCCTGCATGTGAATCACTACTATCCCTTCCTCTTTTCTTCAGTTTCAGCATTCAGAAACATTTTATATAGTGGGTGCTCTGCAGAGTAGACGCCAGAGTAGGGTGATATGGAGGTAAGCCCTCAGTCAATCTGTGCATGGAGTGGAGTTGGAGTAAGAAATACGCCTTTATGTTTTTTTGCCACTGGGATATGTGGTTTCTTTTGTTACTGCATCACAATCTGGGCCTTCCTGACTGATTTGGTATGTTCGAGATGGCCTTAAAACACAAGAAGATATTGAATTCTCTGCAGCGAAGACTGGTTCTATGGAAAGTTTTGTTTGCCAAAGAGACTTACATGAATGTTTGGCATGGCATTTTAGTCAGTGCTTTTATATTAGTATACCTCTGGGATATAATACACACTTTATACTGTCTGCTCACTTCTGTTGTTGTTCCATATTTATGTTATTTCCAAGGAAGAAGACATTTGAAGGAATACTCTAGAAATTGAATGTATGAACAGCAGTCTGGCTCTCAATCAGCATCACTTGGAGAAAGCAACCTTAAGAAAGAATTGAATGGTATTAAGCCTGGGGGAAATGCATCTAGAGAGTAACAAACTATTAGCAAATTGGGTTGCTTGCAGCATAACATCACATAACATAACAGGATAATATAAATATGGATTAGTGCTCCAGTCCAAGGTTTTATTGCAGGAGTTACAGTTGATATGAGTGGAGGAGTAGCTGAGACAAATATTTAGCCAGAAAAACACATTTTTGGATATGTCAGCCCACTTAATCCACTTCTGGACTCATTTTTAAACCCATGCATTATAATTGTTAACAGTTTGTTATCTTTTAAAACTGGGAGTGATTAAGCTTGTTCCTATGCTCTTGGAAATCTTGTACTTGAACAATTGTAGTTACAAGAGCTTCAGACAGAGATATTTTTCCTTTCTCTACTCTTTAATGAATAAGAATATCTTCTAAAAGTCTCCTGTTAGGCATAGGCACTTTCAGTTTTTTGAGAAGGCAGCTGTCAAAAGACAGAAACCACTTAAAGTGGTCAACATAGGTTTATGCTTTCATAGAACAAAGCAATGTTCTTTGCCTATTGTTCCCTCTCTAGCCACATGCACATATTAGCAGCAATAATAAAATATTGCTGCATTATCCCCAAAGCATAGGTCTCTGATAAGATAAAAGCTTTTTTCCCTGAGGGGTTGGGTTAGTGTATGGAGGTGGGAGATTGGAAAGGAAGGAATACATTAACCTCATGGTTCTGATGGAAATGGTCTATTCTGTTATGAAGAAAATGTAGGCGTTAAGCATGTGTGACTAGTAAATTCATGAGAGATTGGTTACCTTCTCACTCTACTTATCTCAGTTTACAGGACTAGTAAGTGGTTAGAATGTTGCAGATTGCTCAATGGGAAGTGGTCCATGAAAGGCATATAATAAGTCAGATGCCAAAAAAGAAAAAAAAAAAGAACAACACAGTCGGAGCAAAAGAGGTTATTGAATTATTAGTGAGTAGAAACTCACAATATGCAGTGTTCCTTATGAAATTTGTGCACCAGTCTCTTCATATCCCTAGATATGACTTATTTACATTCTTCAATGCAAGGATACACATGGCATACATATAAATAGTGAAGCAGAACAATAAAATTAATAGTTATGAATACATCACCCAATTTTAGAACCACAAATTGCAATTGCTTTTAAAATCCTCTCATATCACAAGTTCCTGCCTCCTTGGAGCCTGGGGATGAACTTTGTGTTGGACATTGCTCCGTTTACTAAAAGTCATTTTAGTAAAAGCCATTTAATACACACACCTATACATATGTACATCATTATAGTGTCACTTGGTTTCAGTAATTTTTCAAGCTTTATAAAAATGATACACCTTGAATAGTCTACTGGAACTTGCTAATTTTACTCAGTATTCGAAGATATATCCATGAATCCCAGGAAGCTCTAGTTCACTTATTCTTTCCTGCTCTGTAATTTTCCGTTATTTGACTATACTACAACTTGTGCATCCATTTTCCTATTGATGGATATTTGAGTTATTTCTCAGATTTTTTTTTGGTTGGCTTTTGCTGCTGTGTTCAGAAATTTTGTGAGTATTTTTGTCCATGTTTCCTGGGGACACATGGACAGAAGTTTCCCTGGCTGTTAGTGTATTTGAATAATCAACATTGCAACATACTGTGACATTTTTTTTCAAAGTGGTTGTACCAGTTTACTTTCCTATCTCTGGTGTATGTGAATAAAATTTCCCATAGAGTCATATCTTTCAATCTTTTATATTATAAGATGCCTTAATTTATGCCAATACAGTATATAAACAGTATTTCATTGTGGTCCTAATTTGCATCTACATGATTGCTAATGAGTTTGAGCATCTTTGCAAATATTTATCAGCAATTTGTGTCACTCCTGGGTTTTTCTTTCTTTTTTTTAAATTTTTTTTATTTTGTCTGCAAGGTAACCATCTATTCAGTTCTCATTAAGAGGGAAAGAGAAGTCAGTTGATTAAAGTCTTTTGTAATTAAATCCACAATTGGTAGATGATAGATGACCAGAAACTAAGGTGAATTCAGTAGCTTCTCTGTGTTAAAGCAGAACAGTATATTAGAATGCATTGGGGAATTCCTTAAGTCCTATACTTTTAAAACAATTTGTGCCTAAGAAGGAAAAATGAATGATATTTTAACAATAAATTATGGTATCTGATAGTTGGGAATTTTCTTATTCCCACACAGACCCCCTTAGTATTTCATAGTTGCAAGCAACAGAAACCCCCAAAGATGGCTAATTGAAACCCCCAAAGATGATTCACATCCATTCTGTTTGCAGTAGCAAAAATATGGACAGGAGACTGGATGAGTCTATGGTTCCTGGTCAGGGCATCTTGTGAGATGACTTCACTGAAACAGCACACGGTCCCCATAAGAAATATGAATTCTGGCACCAAAAGGGGCCATGGGCCATTATTAAAAAAATAATTTCCAAGTCCTTTTACTCACTAGACTTTCTTAGGTAGAGTGAAAAGAGTTGTTGATTTCTAAAGAAGAGAAATGGCATCTGAATGGAAAAAAACTGTGTTTTTAGCATCATGCATAATAAGAAAATTTTGTTGGATTATTTTTCTAGCTACATTGACATTCCTTTTGGCTGAGGGTTTCTAGATTAAGTTAATATTTCACAAGATAAACTAACTTGTGCTAGGATGTGAGGGTGGAAATGACTTGACTGAAGGAAGAAATATGCCCCAATTCCAGTGCCAGGTTGGACCTGTTGGCATTGGTGGCCTGGATGTTCATGAGTACCTGTCTGTCCCCACCCTAGTAACTGTGAACCACTAGGAGAGGAGATGTAGCTCTACTCACCAAGGGCATGGTTGGCTGAGAAGATTTCTTTGGACCCTGTCTTTGATGGGGGCCACCTCTAAATCTTCTCTTTCCATCAAGGTTTGAGGTTGGTACTACTTTAAATGAGCAGTAAATCCTAAGTCTAGGCAAGTCAGATTTAAAGTACCTTTGCTACAGGAAGGCCCCAGAAGCCTGAGAGGCAGGAAGGGCTACGGTTGTGAGCCCTCATTACATATACACAAAACCACAGCAGGAAGGGCAGCTTTCTTAGGAGAAGTGTCACACAACAAAGCGATATGTGGTTAGGATCATTTTACTGTAACTTTATGTTCAGAATGAGACATCTTATCAGAGCATCTGACCAAAATAATTAAGATATATAAGCAATAACAGAATTTTAAATATGAGCAGTGTCAGTAGTAATGATAATAGCTACCATTTATTGATTTTCTCCTCTATGTCTTATAAAATACCTTATATGTCTTATTTCTGCTCCTTATAACAACACTTTTGTAGATTTCTTCTTTCTTTTTCACAGGTAAGAAAGTTGAAGTTCAGATCAGTTAAGTAACTTGTATAAGGTAGCAAGTCCTATTGCTAGGATGAGGTCACATTTGGAATTAGAATTATGAACAAAATGAATTTTATTGCTCGTTTGACTTTCCCTGCAAACAGAGATTTAGGACTGATAATATACAGTATTTGATAACAATGGCTGAAATTTCTGAGCAGGATTACATCAATATACCCTGATGGTAATTGCTTATGAAACAAATTAAGAACAGTTTATTTTGCACTGGTGAAGGAAAATTATGGAACTCTGGATGTTTTCTCTCCATGACAAATACCTTTTGACATTTAGCATCCTACTTGTGAACTGACTTTGGCAAACTTCCTCTTTCCTCACCTTTACGTGGTATAGAGAAGTAAGAGGCAGTTCAGATGAAGCCCCCCTGCTGATTGGATGGGAGAAAAAAGAGAGTACCATGTATGGATCTGTGTGATCTCCAGTCTTGGGACAACAGAAAATTTGACCCACTTGGAGAGTAGTTCCTTGTACTGCACTGCAGCTGCTTTTCACTTAAGCTAAATATCTTGATTTAATAAACATTTAATCCCTTTATGTAGGGGAGTGTCTCATAATGTTCTACAGAACCAAGGTCCCTTTTCCCCTTAGTTTATCATTTGTTGGCCAACAACACTCTGTCTGCATCTCCTGGACTGGAGCTCAGCAATTTTTGCAGCCGTTATCTTTCAGCTCTCAGTCTAATCAGCAGTCTTGCACAGCTTGATTTCCCCTTTAATTTAGAATT
The DNA here is from genome assembly GCA_004024925.1 of Scalopus aquaticus. Classification (NCBI taxonomy): domain Eukaryota; kingdom Metazoa; phylum Chordata; class Mammalia; order Eulipotyphla; family Talpidae; genus Scalopus; species Scalopus aquaticus. Next base: position 37,542 of record PVIJ01010959.1, on the reverse strand, counting down.
TGTCTTCTTTCTTGGCTGCTGGCTGCCTTCAGAAAGGAATGAGCATTCTCAGTGAGTAAATGTAGCTACTCCCCAACCCTCACCCTCTTCCCACCCCAGCAATCATTAGTAGGAACATCTGTTCGCCCTGTGTTCAGAACACTATAGAGCTCACACTGGGATTTTTGGTTAGGATCTTTTCAACATCAATTATTTACTAGGCTGAAAGCTCCTAAAAAGAAAGAACTGTGTCCTACACCCAACTGTAATTTCTAGCCTGAGCATAAGGCCTGGTACCTATTAGGGCCAAAGAAATATTTGTTCAGTTGCATTGAATATTTACATCTGAGACATTAACTCACGATGGTTGGTAGAAGAGGAAGACCAGAAAGCCACATTTTGTCATTGAGATTTATGTGCTGACTAACCCTTCATCGGAAAAGAAGGATGTTAATGACCTTATTCTTATTGCATCATTCTTCTTACACATTTGTCTTTTTAACTCTGAGAGGCAGTAGTGAGAGGGAGGCTCTTGAGATCGACTTGGGACAGACCCCAACATTGCTGTTTCCTGGCTCAGTCCCTTGGGCAAGTTACTTAAACATTCCCAGCCTGAACGTTCTCATCGCTAACCTGGGGATGAGTGATCATAACTAACTTAGTGTACGATTTTGAGATAATGTTGATAAAATATATGTAGTGAGTGCTCAGTGAACAATAGCTATAATGATTATTTTATAACCAATAGCAAAACCGAACCTGTAGCCAAATTTTCCATTTAGCTTCAAAGGTATAGAATTTTGCATCATCATCTAAAAGAGTAATTCAGAGAGATAACCATTTGCTTTACTTACATGTGCCATCAATAGATTTTCAATGATGGTTGCAACAGCAAGATTATTTTATAGCATAAAATAGACCTTTCATCTTAGCAACTCATTTCAAAAATATATTTTCAATTGACTTTAAGGTGTGGTTATCGAAAAATATCTTTCACTATGGGTTCTTATTCACTTAATACCATGTCTTGCAGTGTATATTAGTCAGCTATTGCTGTCTACCAAATCATTCCAAACAAACAGTGGCTTAAAATAGAGTCATTTATGATCACCCACACCATTGTGGATTAGTGGGAATTGGGTTTGGCTGGATGGGTCTGATTTAAGCTAAGGGTCTGGCTAGGCCCAATTCCTCATTTGGGCTAGGTTCAAGTCTGTTCCATACGTGTTCATTCATTCCTGGGACCAAGCTCTTATCATGCTGATGGTAAAGACACACCAGAGTCAGCTCACTGGTACAAGCAAAAGTTAGATCTTTGCATCATACCTGCTAATATCCCAATGGCAGAGCTAGTCACATGGGTGAGTCTAAAGTCAGGTAAATGTCCTTACTTTTATGTTAGAAATCAGTGACCAGAAGAAAATGTTTTTGAGTAATAATCAAATATGCATAACAACACAAGAAATTCCAAATTGAAACCCACAGACATGTGAACAGTGTCTTCCCCAGGGACTCATATAGCAATAGTGACTGGGAAAGGGACTCATTTTTCTAAGAGTTCATCTTCAATGAACATTGTGGTCCTAAGGGCTTGGAATTTAGAGTGGTGAGTTCTATATCTCTAAGAGGAAGGTATGCAACAGAGCTTTAAAAATACAGCACTTAAGAAAATAGACTGAAGTGAGTCCTAGGGGATATAGCTAAAGAGATTGCTATTACTTGTAGCAATACAATTTATGCTCCCTTCAAGAGTACTAGTTTATGCTTTTTTTTTGAGAAAGAAAAACTAAATTGCGCTTGTGTTAGGTGTGATTATTTGACTTCTAAAATATCAGGTGAAGCTTTATATATTGAATTAATAGAAAGTTTTATTTTGGGAGAATTGTCAATGTCCACATTATGCAAAAGAAAATATTAACACTCTATATTCTATATTTCTAAGTGTGGGGGGAGGCAGGCTGTATGTGTGGGGAGATAGCAATGTTCTTCTACTCTTGCTTACTTTCAGTGAAGTATTATGAAGAACTACTGTCTTGATGTCAATTGCTAGCCTTAGCAAGGGTGGTTTTATTCCACAAAATATGGTGACTTACAACAGGCCATTTATATGAATGCCATCTGCATCAAAAGGAATATGTTTGGACAGGAATTTCTATTTCTTGAGAGTACAATTGTATTAAATCAAGCAACCTCCTTTTCCCTTCATTATCCTCCCTTCCATATTTCAGGTTATCAGTAGAGGATTCCTCATCTTTTGTTCTTGGGAGGAGCAAACTCTTTAGCAAAACAGGGCTCCCAACCTTGCTGCACCATGGAATTATCTGGGACCTTGAAAGATACTGATGTCTGATCCATGTTAGAAAGGCTGATTTAACCTATCTGGGATGTAGCCTGGGTATCAGAATATTTCAAGATCCCTGGTGAATTAGCTGTGACAGGTAAGGTGTGAATCTCTAGGTAAGTTCCATCTTGGTCTGTAGAGTAAGTTGCTGCCTGCAGATCTGTATTCAGTGCTATGCTAAAAGTGGGGGTGGGGCTTAACTAGCTGAATCCTGGCAGTAGACTTGGAGCTTGCATGCTATCTCATTGAATTTAACCTCCCCCCCAAATTTTATGAGGTTAGTATTGCTGTCCTTATTCTATAGAGGAGGCAATGGAGCTTAAGAGAAGAATAGTTGCCCCAAATACAGAGTTTTTTAATCAAAATTTAAGATTCCAGTTCGAACTATCAGCTTTAAGGATCTAGGGCCTTTTTTATTTCGAAATACAGCTGAGTAGACACTGCTGTGCCACCCTCTACACATCCTCTAAGATGACAGTAGTTTTTTATCAGTGCATGCATGTGTGTGTGTGGGGGGGGGCATGGACAGCATGATGAGTATTAAAGTTAAAGATGAACAAGCAGTAATAGTTTGATTTGGATGCAAATTGAGCCCAAGTGTGATAAATAAAACACATGGAAGGTAAAGAGCAGTTAGATGAGGGGAGGCTGCTCCCCACTGATCTATATGTATGTGTATGTGTGTGTATATGTATGTATGTATGCGACTTGTCAGATGTTTCTTTGGGTTGATTACACTGGTTAACAACGAGATTGTTACTGACTTAAAAGGGCCCTAATCTGTACTATCTTGGTGTGCTGAACATGAATATAACCCTGAAAAATTTTTATTAGTTCTCGTTTTGAAGATATTTCATATAATGCATTTTATATGTTTCACTGTGTAAATTTATCCAGTAGGACTGCAACAACATCCTAAATCAGCCTAGAATGATGTAATATTGTATCACATTGCATAATACCATCATGCACACATCATCCACAGTTGACTGCATCATTTTCTGATGCAATGCAATACTACTGCCAGGTGGCTGCTAAAGTAAGCTGACCTCTGCAGTGCACTATAGAAAGTCCTGTATGAAAGGCTGAGCATTGAAAATATTTCAGACTTTGTGCCAGACAGTTTAAGCTACTGTTACATAGAACTGGTACTATTTTATCCATCTAGGCACAATACAGAACAGTTATGCCTCGTGGGTTAATAGCCTGGACAATTTCTGCTCTATTTGTGGGGAAGTGATATTTGTCAACCAGAAGAAAAGTACCACTTCTCAAGTGAAGAAGGCTTATCTTTACTTCGGATGCAAGGTTGGTGACCAAGACAAGCCTTGGGCCCCGCATACATGCTGTGCTACATGTACAACACAGCTTTCACAGTGGTTAAATGGCAAAAGACCATCAATGCCGTTTGCAGTCCTCATGGTGTGGAGAGAGCCAAGCAACCACATAAAAGACTGTTACTTCTGCTTGGTTCTCCTCTTTCCGGCAGAATAATGAAGCAAAAGAAGACAAGAATATTCTACCCAAACATTCCGTCTGCATTGAGACCAGTTCCACATGGTGAGGGACTTCCTATTCCAGAACCTCCAGCAGAATATTCTCTTGATTCATCTGATGAGGACAAGGGGGAGCCGACCTGTTCTTCTCCTGTTCCATCAGCATGCAGGGATCCAGATTTTCACTGTGGTGGTGCATCCACCCCACACAGACTAACATAGGAAGAACTAAATGATTTGGACGTATCCAAGAACAAGGCAGAATTGCTAGGATCAAGATTCCAACAATGGAATCTTCTAGAAGAAGATGTCACAATGACTTTATATCAAAAACACCACCAACAGTTGGATCCTTTCTTCAGAAAGGAAAGTAGTCTGGTACTCTGTTCCAATATTGAGGGCCTCATGAATGCCTTAGAAATCACTCATGACCCACAAGAATGGAGACTATTTCTAGACTCTTTGAAACTGAGTCTTAAGGCTGTGCTTTTGCACGATGGAAACTGTCTTCCATTTATTCTATTCCTGAACAGCTGTACAAGAGACAAGTGAAGAAATCTAAGAAGTAGTCTATGACTTGACTTTTTATAGGTATTAACCATAGGCCTATTACTATTGGCATCCATTTTGTTTTGTAAATATCAATTTATTGCAGATTACAAAAAAAAAAAAACTCTAGCCAAAATTAGAATTTGACTGTCATATTCGTATTGAGCATTTGTAGGAAATAACTAATTTTATTTCAGTAACATGACTTTTGTAAAAATTTGTTGACCAGTGTTATGGATCAGTGGATGGAAGAAAAAGGGGAATTAAAAAAAAAAGCCTAAAAATTGGGAGAGAGACTTTTGAAATAGAATTCTGCAGATTATAGGAAGAGGGGATGGGTAAAATTATTCCAGAAGATCTATGGTTTGGTGACAGCTTGGAGGTGAATGTAAGGTGAGGAGGAGGAGATTCATAGAAGGTAATAGAAGCAAGAGAAAAATGGGTGTTGGGGCACAAGAGCTAGCAGGGTTCTCAGACTGGACACACGTGCTGGACCCCTAGACAGAGCTCTGAATCTCTTCTGCTCTTTCTCCAAGAGGCAAAGCCCTTATCAATCGTTTAGCAGAGAAGCCCTAGCTGTGGACACTTGGGTGACATTTAAGGGTATGTGATATGTTGTGGGGAGGGGTGTCTTCTCACATACCATCTGTAACTCTCATGGAGACTGGCCTCAGTGGACATCTATGGCGGAAGTCTCAGAACTCCATGTTTCCAACCCTTCTCTGAGCTAAAATCTTCAACCAAGACACATACCTCAGAAGTAAATGAGCTAGATGTGAGCTGGCGAGGAGAATCATAGAAAAAAGAACTGGTAGGCAACGAGCAGTAACAAAGTCTTACAACAGTTTTCTCCAAAATTGTGTTTGGAGCTAACAACATGAAAATTTAAGACTGCTTCTGCACTGATGTCTTAGTTTAAACGTGAGTCTGTCCCTCAGTGCTCAAAGTGCTTCCAGGCCCTGAGTTTTACTGCTCTTGGAGTACTCTTTTTTGTTTCAAGTTTTATTTATTTTTGCATTCAAGCTGGGGTGAAGGACAGAGGTGTGGGGCGGTGAGAGGGTTCACCAGAGACAGAGTGGGGGGCAGAACAGGCAGTTGACAAAAATACACTGCTGAGGGGGGAGCAGCAGGCGAGGCAGGAGAGGTCTGCTGTGCCATGTGGGAATCTCCCTGACCGGGCATCGAGCTCGCTCAGCAACCACCGATAGCTCCACAGCTCTGTGCTTTAACCAGTTGTGCCACCAATGCAACGCTTTTGCATTGGTTCTGGTGTTACATACACTTCAGCTGAGGGATACTAAAGTTTCTCTTCCGGCTTCTCAATGCTGAGGACTAATCTCTGCTTTCTCATCACACCTTTGTGAACTGAAAAGCTGCCTTTATATTCTCAATCCACTAGTAATATCGGCTGATAATTTTATAATAAAGTGTCTTTTACAAAATCTTTTTCAAATTGTCAGCATGGGCTTTTCTAATCCCCATTTTACAGGTAGAAAAACTGAGGCGGTCCAGAGTGGTGTGTGAACTGGCTTCATGAAGGAAGCCACACAGGCAGTCATGGCTCTGCATGGCGTGTGCTTCTGGAGGGTGCCCAACAACAGCCAGGCCTGGCTCCCAGAATCCCCGAGTGTGGTGAGCAGTATTTGCTTCCAGAGAGAGGGAAGCAGAGAGCCAGTGAGGAGAGGTCCTTTTATCAAATTCTTTTGACTCTGCACGACTAAGCTCAACAAGCCCCTTTGTTTTCACATGTGAACCCCTACCCTTTATGAAGATTAAATACAACTACTGAAAAATCACTTTTTGAAGGAAAAGAAATAAAACAGAAGAGGAATAATGATTGCTGTCCCTGGGATTTTCCTATTTACCGTTACCTGATTCTAATCAAATGGGCAGATTCCAATTCTTTTAGAATAAAATTCCCACTTCCAGTTTAATGGTGGTTTATTTTAATGATTATGCATTTAACCACAAACTCTTCAATTTCTTTCCAGTTCAGAACTTTCAAGTGTAATCACCTGGCTTTTCTTTGTTTAGTGATTTATTTCTTCCTTTTTTCCTGCCTTTCAGAGTTAGATTTATCCCTTTCCACAATTACTCAGGAAGTGATCTTTAATAAAGGGAGGACAGGATTGTGCACAAAAAGGGTGAGGAAACCACAGGTTATCACTTCTAATCTTGTTTTTCTCATTTTAAAATTTCTACTGTTGTGTTAGCTTTATAATATATATGATATAGTAGTAAACTGACCTGTTACATATAATAACATGAAAAACAGCACATATATCCACCACAGATGCACACATGGACATACTGAGGAGCGTGCACAAGGTATTTTGATCACTAGGGATGTATGTTCATAAAAGCCTGGAGATCCCTTGTGTTAGGAGTTGAATTGTGACCCTCCTCACCATTAATGAAAGTTGAAGCCCTAACCTTCAGAACCCAGAATATAATCATATTCAGATGACTGCAGATGTAATCAGTTCAGTCGAGGTTATACTGCAGTAGGATAGACCGCTAACCCAATGTGACTGGTGTCCTTATAAGAAGACACGAGAAGACGGAGATGCAAGGAACAGGTAAGGTGCTGGTGGAGGGAGACTGGGGTGATGCTTCCACAAGCCAGCGATCACAGGCAATCACAAAGAGCTAGGAGAGAGGCCTGGGACAGATGCTCCATTAGTGGTCCCAGGAGGCCTCACTCTGACAACATCATGGCTCAGACCTCTAATCTCCAGAACTATTAGACAATACATTCTGTTGCTTCAGTTTACCCTGTTTGTGGTACATTATTACATCAGTGCTCAGAAATGTAAGATAACTAGTATATATATTTTGTCAATATATATTGACAAAAAAACTTCATCTGAAATACTTGAAGAAAACTTGACAAATATACACTGTCTCCAAGTGGTGCCATTTATCAAGATGGTTCTTTAGTTAGGAAACCTGCTTGGACAATTTGAAGACTGAGGAGGACAGCTGGAGTGAGGGAAAGAAAAACAATGCCAAGTACTTTTGGAAGACATCTCTTTATTGGGGGAAAACTGGATTCAAAATAATGCCTAGGAGAGAGGGAAATGCCACCGGGCTTCCAGAGTAAAAGGTTGAGTGGTTGAAAAAAGACATAGGGAGTTGAAGAGAAACCAGAGAGGCCTGGGGCTAATTTTTGCTTTTTTTTTAATTCCATTTGTTTATTCACTACAAGTCAGATTTTGGAGCAATTAGCAAAATATCATGCAAATATTCCCAGTGTGACTACACATGAATAACTTTAATTTTGCTGAACATTTGTCTTGTTGCTACAAAATACATCTGCTATTTGCATTAACTTAATCTGTTAAGATATTGTGAGCTAAACCACAGACTTCCAGAGACATTTAGGAAGCCACTTCCCATTTTTATTGGATACTTTTGACTGGCAAATCTGCTTCTGTGATCATGTGACCCCTCCCCAGGAGCACCGCTTTTCCCAGTGCTGCTTGAGACAGAACAAGAAGCATAATGGAGCATTATAGAAGGGAAGTGTGGTAAAGCAGGAGGGGTGCTCATCGGTAACAGAAGCAAGGAGTGGAATAAATAATGAAAGGAAATGTTGTAACACATGGATATGTATTCTGTGGATTAGAGAGAGGGATGGAAAATAATGGAACTCTTGACATGTGCAAAGCACTGTGCTATGTACTTTACATAATTATCATGTACATTTCATGACCGCTTTCCAGGGTAGATTTTAGGAGGCTAACTAAATCACTTGTCTGACATTACACAGAGAATAAGGAGCAGGGTCAGTGTTTCATTCATTCAGTAACTGTTTATTTAGCACATTCTATATGCCAGGCACAGTTCTGGTTTCTGGCTGTAAGGAGGTAAAGAAAAAAAGGAGGACCACTTGTCTTACTGATTTTAGTTTTAGATGAAAGATCCAGACATGTAAAAGTCAACAGACAAGAAGATATTTTCGGGTGGCGATGAGAGTTTTAAAGAGTGTATGACTGTGTAATGCCCTGGCAGCTAGCTGGCAGGGATTTCATTGCCAGGTGGTCATAGCAGGACTTTTCAAAGAGGGGACAGAAGCTGAGATTTGAATGATGAGAATCCAGTTATGTAAGGAACATTCCAGGAATGGAGAAGATCCACTGTGAGAGATGTAAGAGATGCCACTGGAGTGTTTTAAGCAAGCAGTGATATGACTTGTTACGATTTGGGGAATGTTGCTTTGGTGGCTACATCAATAATAAATGGCACAGGGCAAGAAACATGGATATTTATCAGCAGGTGGTTGCTATAGTCCAGGTGAGGCTGATGGTGACTTAAACCAGGGTGGAGGCAGTGGAGAAGAAGAGCAGTGGGCAGATGAGGGGTGTGTTTGGTGGAAAAACTGACAGGGCTTGCTGGTATGGGAGGACATGGGAGAAGGATGGATTTAATTAAAGAAAGAATGAATGATGACTGTAATTTTCTTTTTGTTTCAGCAACTGGTGTATTATGGGGCATTTATTGAGACGGGGCGGTCTGGAAAGGGGTGGGTTTGGGGTGTGAGTTCTCTTTGGGAAATATTAAGTTTGAAATACCTATGAGGCATCCAAATGACAGTTCTATGTTGGCGTAGAGATTCCTAGCTCTGGGGATTACCTGAATTGAAGTCGCACCTCTACCATTTACCAGTTGTGTTACCAAAAACCAATCGCTTAGCTATCTGTTGAATAAGGAAAATAGCAAGATGTCTTTCATAGTGTTATTGTGTAAGTCAAAAGGGTAACATGTAACAGATTAGCATGTCTAGTTTGTACTTGATTCTGAATATATAGGATATTTTTCAAGTGGACATGCACAGCATGTAAGAACACTGTATGTATAATGTGTGTACATATGTGCTCATTTATGTATATAAAGATCTTTTCCTTGATCCTAAGGAAAGGATTAAGCCAATTGAAGTTTAGTGCTAAGGACACTTGCTCTATCTTTTATTGATGAGGTCCCAGCTGGTTTTCTTAAGTCTTCTAATTATTCTTGGCTAAACCCTAAGTATACTGACTACACCCCAAAGGGCAGGCCATTCCCTTGGCAGTTAGCCTACATAGCTCCCCCATTGTCCATGACATAAAGTCCAGGTACCTTAACTTTTCACTTAATGAATAATTTCCATGATCTGACCCCAAACTCTCGCATCTTTTCTTCTCATGTTGCTTACCTTCGGCCAATTAGTTTTCTCATTATGACATGAATTATGGCACCCACTTCCGGGGGCAGGGGTTTAGGATCCAGAAGATCGAACATGATGTGGTGACCAGCCTACTCAAGAAGTTCCCACCAACAAAAGGAGCAACTACCTCTTCCAAGATGCCTCCCTAAGAACCGTCCTAGTGAAGGTTATCACATCATTGCCCTCCTTCATGCTCAGACCTGTGCAGGTAATTCTATGGGGGCACCAGGGAGAAGGGGAACCCTGCCTGCCAGGCTTCGGTTGTCCCTCCAATGGTGTCAGCCTGTGAGCTGGTGATGAGCCAATTTTGAGTGCATGATGCAGTTCCCACAGTGCCGAAGGCCCTCAGGAAGACAAATTCACCAGCATCTTATGTCCTCTCCCCCTCTTCAGGTCTTGTCTGCACTGGCTTAACCCAGAGCAATAAACCTGATTTTGTCATTAAAAATTAAATTTTTATTTCCCTGTAGCCATTCATTAATTTGTTTATGTTGTAGAAGTCTATTATGCGCTAATGTTGTGTTAAAAGTTGGGGTAATTAAATAAGACTAATCTATCTGCTGGTTCTGCTCTTGAGATATTCTCCATCCAATAACAAAGGCATATGGTAAAGCACAATTTATGGTACAACATATTGTAAAAGAAATATACGTAAGGTGAGAAGTACCCCCAGGGACTGTGGTATAGGAATAAAGGTAACAGAGTGCCCACTTGTAAGATGAATTCAGGGTTTGGGATGTAGAAAGGATGATGGGTTTTCAGCAGAGAAATCAGTCTGCATTGATTGGGAGGCATAATGGTTTTGGGGGAATTATGGATTCGTTCTTTCTTCATGCCCGTCTCTCACTTAATCCTGTGCCCTTTCCTTCACTTTTACTGTGACAACTTCAGTCCCACTCATAAGTTCACAGTAATATTGAGATCAAAAGCGTGGGTTTTGAAGGTAGAGTAAGGCAAAAATAAGCTGACATTAACCCCATCACTAAATAGCCACTTAAGCTTGGGAGTGTTCTTTATCCTCACTCTGAGACTTAGTTTTCTTATCTGTGAAATGGGGTAATGAAAGAACAGACTTTTTAGTGGTATTGGGAGAACTGAGTGAGATAACACATGCAAGTCACTTAGTACTGTGCTTTCTTGGTATATTTTCTACTTTATATGCCCCTGCCCCCATCCTACAAATTCAGCAGATTCCCTAGGTGCAGCATGTACCATGATACAGTTGCTCAGTGAATTAATACATAAATGCGTGTGTCTGATTACACTGGTCAACAAATTTTTACAAAAGTCATGTTACTGAAATAAAATTAGTCATTTCCTTTCAATTTGTATGTGCCCAACACGAATATGACAGTCAAATTCTAATTTTGGCTTGAGTTTTTTTTTTGTAATCTGCAATTAATGGATGTTTACATCACGAAATGCATGCCAATAGTAACAGGCTTACGGTTAATACCTGTAAAAAATCAAGTCATAGACTACTGCTTAGATTTCTTCACTTGTCTCTTATACAGCTCAGGAGCATCTCTGGAGAGTGTCTAGCAGTAGTCAGCTAGCATTGTAGTGGACCATTTTCCCTGGTATCTTTGTTCCATTGATGTGATATCTTGATGAAAATGTTTGCCATGTTCATCACTAACCATACCACAGTTTTCAGGGAAGAAATCAAGATGGAAATGAAGGAAGTGGATATTTAGAGACATATTGCAGCCAAGTTTCTGATACTGCATCAACATGTCTTCTACTACTTCCTTGTAGTTTTCTGCCCTAACATTCCCAGGAAAGTTTTGTAGACACTAGGCGAAAAGCATCCCATGCTTGTTTCACATCACTCTGCAGCAAGTTGTTGAACCGGTCATTTCAATGCAGACGGAATGTTTGGGTGGCTATTCTCGACTTCTTTTGCTTCGTTATTCCGCCAGAAAGAGGAGAACAAGCAGAAGAGTGTTTTATGTGGTTGCTTGGCTCTCTCCACACCATGGGGACTGCAAACTCCATTGATGGTCTTTTGCCATTTAACCACTGTGAAAGCTGTGTTGTACATGTAGCACAGCATCTATGCAGGGCCCAAGGCTTGTCTTGGTCACCAACCTTGCATCCGAAGTAAAGATGATAAGCCTTCTTCACTGAAGAAGTGGTACTTTTCTTCTGGTTGGCAAACGTCACTTCCCCACAAATAGAGCAGAAATTGTCCATGCTATGAACGCACTTTCGAGGCATTACTGTTTTGTATTGTGCCTAAATGGATAAAATAATAACATGTCTATGTAACAGTAGCTTAAACTGTCTGGCACAAAGTCTGAAATATTTTCAATGCTCAACCTTTCAGACAGGGCTTTATATAGTGCACTGCTTATGTCACTTACTTCAGCAGCCTCCTGACAGTAGTATTTCATTGCATCAGAAAATGATGCAGTCAACTGTGGGTGATGTGTGCATGATGGTATTATGCAATGCGATACAATATTACATCATTTTAGGTTGATTTAGGATGTTGTTGCAGACCTACTGGATAAATTTACACGGTGAAACATAAAATGCATTATACGAAATATCTTCAAAACGAGGGCTAATAAAAATTTTTCAGGCTTATATTACTGTCCAGCACACCAAGATATTACAGATTAGGGCCTTTTTAAGTCAGTAATGATCTCACTGTTGACCAATGTTATTAGTTTACTGTTTTCTTATCCTTAATCCAAGGTTAAAGTTTTGTTTTTTTAAAGATTTATTTATTTATTCATACAAGCTGGGGTACAGGCCAGAGGCATGGGGCAGCGAGAGGGGTCACCAGGGACAGAGTGGTGAGCAGAACAGGAAGATCGTTGGAAATACAGCGGGCGAGGCAGGAGAGGTCTCCTGCACCATATGCGAATCTCCCTGGCTGGGCGTTAAACTCGTGTCGCCGCTGCCAACAGCTCCACAACGTATTGCTTAACGACTGCGCCACCAGGGAGGCCCTAAGTTTAAAGTTTTAATCTCATTATAGTAAGTGGCAAACTATGGAGATAAAGTTTCCCGCTGGATCAAAACTATTTATATATTTTAAATTAAATTAATTATTATTTCGTAACCTCCAAATCTTTATCCCTGGGAAATTTCCACTTTGCAATTTATTTCTCTTCCTAGAAGACAGCAACTTACCAGCTTTTAGATAATTATGATTCAGCAGGGAATCTATTCAAGTCCATTTTGCGACATAGGTTCCTTTGAGGTTTCAACACAAGGAAGGCACGTTTTAGGTCTTGTTACAGAAGTATTAATATTCATAATATATCCCTCTCTTTTATATCTCAGGTTGATTCCTCATCCATAATGTTGTAATCTGTATTGTTTTATCCACGGAGCCCATGGGAATTTGCTGATAATTCACAAAACAAACAAAAGTGCTCCTTGGCCCTTCTTCCCCAATTAGTCTCCCAATTTACACAGGATCACGTTCCTCTTTATCTTCGGTTCTGATTACTTGAAGCGATGGCTTGTGACTGGAGCCCCTGTCTGGTCATCCATGCGAAGGGAATGTTGCTTATTTAACATCCCATAGGAGAAAGCCTCCTTCTTCCTGGGGGCCCAGTGCAAGGGCCAGTGGAGGGCGCTCTTCCTGCTTTCTGGAGCTGGGGGATGCCTTTGTAACGATCCATTTAATAAAAGGATCTTTGGGTTCATTTCCTATGTTACAACGTTGCAAATATCAGTACCTTGTACTGAGCTGGAATGATTGGCGTTTACACCAAATAAATAAAAATAAAAAGAGGTTTTGAATTTATCGACAATTGAAGATACAAATCAACATGTCTGGTTTCTTTAGTTGATTTTTCTGACTTTTCTTTTTTGAGGGGGAGGTGTCACATAAAATAAATTTGTAGCTATGTGAATCTATACATGTGTTAACCTGGCTTAGTATATATATGTGTTTTCTTTGTGATATTTGAATCATATATAGAGTTTTCCCTAAAAATTGCTTGTTTTTAAAAAAATCTATATTTTTTATCGTGGTAATTTTGATTTTACACTGTATATCATTTAGGGGTATATGCACCTCTTCAGATGCATGTTACCACAACATGCCCACCACAAAGCACCCACAATCCTCCAGCATAGCTCAATTGGCCCCTTCCCCCTTTTAGTGGCCCTCTTCCTCCTCTGTAGCCTCAATACCACAGACTTCTGAGGCTTGGTTTGTTTTGGTTTTGTCTGTTACTTTGCTTTGTTTTACTATATTCCACATATGTAAATCATCTGGTGTTTGTTTTTCTCCTTCTGACTTATTTCTTTAGCATAATCCCCTTCAGTTTCATCCTTGTTGTTGCAAATAGCAAAATCTCATTTCTTTCTTTATAGTTGAGTAGTATTCCACTGCATATATATGCCACATCGTTTTAATTCACTCATCTGGAGTTGGCCTTTAGGTGTTTCTATAGCCTGGCTAGTGTAGATAGTGTTGCAATGAACTTAGAAGTGTATATACCCCCTCAAAATAATGTTTTGCATTCTTTGGACAGATACCTAGAAGTGGGATTGCTGAATCCTAAGGTATATTTATTTTTAACATTTTGCAAAACCTCCATACTATTTTCCATAGACTGGACCAGTCTACATTCACACCAGCAATGTATGAGGGTTCTTTGTTCTCCTCATCCTCACCAACACTTCTTGTTTCTGTTTATTTTGATATGAGTGTTCTCAGAGGTGTGAGGAGATAGCTCCTTGTGGTTTTGATTTTCATTTCCCTGTTGATGAGTGATGATGAACACTTCTTTATGCACCTGTTGGCCACCTCTATGTTTTCTCTGAAAGTGTGTATTTAGCTCTTCTGCCCATTTTTTGATTGTGTTATTTGTTTTCTTATTGTTGAGTTGTATGAGTTCTTTGTAGGTCTTGGAAATTAGCCCCTTGTCAGATATATGATGGTGGAAATATTTTCTCCCTTTGGGTAGGGTATCTTTTTGTATTAATTATATATGTATTATATACATATAATACATACAGAGAATATATATATACACATATATATTTATATAAACTGAGCCAATGTCTTGGTATGTTACCACATATCTATGTTTTCTTCTTTACACTTGATGGTTTCAAGTCTTAATCCATTCTGAGTTCATTTTTGTGTATGGTATGAGATAGTGGCCTAGTATCATTCTTTTGCATATTGCTGTTCAGTTTTCTTAACACTGTTGGTTGAAGAGACTTTCTTTTCTCCATTGTATACTCTTGGCTCCCTTGTCAAAGATTATGTAAGTGTAGTTTCATTGCTGGGCTCTCATTTAATTCTTCCACCAAATCAGTTGTAGGAGTGGGATTTTCTTTATATTTGGCATTTGAGGCACACTCTGTCACCCTCCTTTTTCCCTCCCTAAACATCTGAAAAATGTTGTGATATATCAACTAAATCGCTTTCTTATAACTTGAATCACTGTATTTGCATTAAAAAAATTGGGTCCCACTTTGAACTCCCTTTAATTCCTCAGGAATTTTTGTTTAGACCTGCAGGAGGGTTTAGTCACTAGAGAGAAGACCCTGCGCAGCCTGAAGGAGAGGTGGTCTGCTTGAAAAGGAAAATGGTTCCACAAGGTGTTCTAGGAACTATGTTGCCTCCTTTCAAGAAGACCCAAGAAGCGGTGTGTGTACATGTGTGTGCACGTGTGTGTGCGCACGCAGAATAGCTGAAATCTGTTCTGCTTCTTTCTTAGAACAGACAAAAAATCTCACATCTTGGTTTTCCGTGAAACTAACATGACTGATATTAATCCATGACTTTGAACTTTACAATAAACAAGTGCCCCCCTAAAGGAGCTTACAACCACATGAAGAGACAGGTGTGCCGGATAAGACCATCTCACAAGAACGAACAGGATTTGTGGCGCGGAATCCTAAAAGCAGCTTTATTTTTGTAGCCACCTCTCCCTTTAAACATGCTCAATGAGGAAAGGTTTTTCCCTATCGCTGGATTAAAAATTCAGAGTCCGTGACTTTTCTGTTTACTCACAGGTAATAAATTTTCAATGACAACATTAAAGTGAAAAACAAAACAAAATAGAGTCTCATTGTAGAAGTCAGGATTACCAGTCCAAATCAACTTTTTAACATTCACAGAGAGGTAAGTTATCATCACCTCCTTTCTCCAACCTGCCCTCTCTCACAGGTGCTTCTCTCTTTCCTTGTCCACGTGCTCCTCCACCCTCCACCCTTGTCCACGTGCTGCCACCGCAGGCCCCTCTGGGATTGTAGAGGGAAGTAAGAAAATGGGAAGGCTGTGTTATTGGAAGATTACTTTGCTTTCTCTAGATTTGAAATTTTAGCAGATGATTAAGGAGGATTTTTCTGTGGAAAAAGTTCCAGAGACATCACCTGCTGGACTCTCCACTTACCCTTCCCTTGACATACTGCTATTTATGTCTTGAATTGCACACCTACCCTCTTACCTCTCACTCAGGGCCCCCTGTTTCAAAAAGTCAAGACTCTATATGCACAACTCTTGTTCCAAGGAACTCAGGCTGATATTCTTGGGGACAAATTGAACACTGGACTGCGAGATTTGCCACAATTGACCAGCCATGGGCGGGGTGTTCAGCCAGCTCTCCAGCCAGTGTCTGATGCCCTTCTCATTTGGGGGTCGATAGGTAACGCCCTCCCTCACCACCGGGACGAGAGGTTTGAGGTTGCTGAACAGCTGTTACCAAAGTATTCTTCCACATTTCCGGGCTCCCTCGGCTCCTTTATAGTATCATGTGGGAAAGGAGTTTGTTGGCTTAGGAATCCTGTTCTTAGTTATTTCTTTTGAAAATTTGCATCTGGCCCTCCATGTTTGAGTTTCATAGACACTGATTTTTTGTGTGTTTTAAGCTTTCACTTATCATCCTGGCCCATGTAGTTTAGAACTGCTGAAGGTCATAAGAGTTTATTTACTGTTTATGTGTGCTCTATATACTTGAAGAGTTGAGAGAAGTGGATTGTTGTAAGTATTCTCTGCATGTGTGTGGAAGACTTAGAGGAGATTTTAGAGAGAAGGATCTTATTCCAGGCTAAAGGATGGAGACATTTTGGACTGAATAGAGGGCAGCAAAGACTTTGCAGTTAAGAGGGTGTTGCATGAATAAACACAAGAGGTGCTAGAGCTGGTTCTTGGGCATGGGGAGGCAGATGGTCTCCTGTGGTAGGATTCCAAGATAATCCTCAGTGACTCACACCCTATAAACACCCCTCCCCTAGAGTGTGGCCGGAAACTGTCAAGAGGAGATGTCACTTCCATTATTGTCTTATACGATATGCAAAAGTGCGAAGGGAGTTTTACAGATGTAATCAAGGCCCCTAAGGAGTTGATTCTGAGTTAATCATGTGGAGGAATATTCTGGATGGTCCTGAAGTTACTTACATGAGATTTTAGAAAAGAGAGACTGTTCTGGGGTCAGGAAGAAATCACAGAGCCATACAATGAGGTGCCTGTGGGTAGGGTGGTCTTTAGGAACTGAGGGTCACAGTCCTACAGCTACCAAATAGAATTTTGTAGCAACCTGGATGAACTTGGAGGATGACCAAAGTTATTGGCATCTGGGTCAGCACCTGCTTGCAGACTTTGCAGTCCCTCAGCAGAGAACTCAGCTAGGCCACACCTGGACTCCTGACTCATGGAAACTGAAACCACAAATATTGTTTTAAGC
The DNA here is from genome assembly GCA_004024925.1 of Scalopus aquaticus. Classification (NCBI taxonomy): domain Eukaryota; kingdom Metazoa; phylum Chordata; class Mammalia; order Eulipotyphla; family Talpidae; genus Scalopus; species Scalopus aquaticus. The sequence goes on along the minus strand of PVIJ01010959.1, from coordinate 20,304 downwards.
TGGTAAATTTGTGGTAACTTGTTATAAACCAATAGAAAATGAATACGACTCCCATTATCCGTCTTCCTTCCTTCCTTCCTTCCTTGCTTCCTTCCTTCCTTCCTTCCTCTTTCTTTCTTTTTTTTTTAAAGATTTATTTATTTATACATACAAGCTGGGGTACAGTCCAGAGGCGTGGGGCGGTGAGAGGGTTCACCAGAGACAGAGTGAGGAACAGAACAGGCAGATCAGAAATACACTGCTGAGGGGAGCAGCAGGCGAGGCAGGAGAGGTCTGCTGCACCATGTGGGCTTCTCCCTGGCTGGGCGTCAAACTCGCATCGCACGCTGCTGACAGCTCCACAGCGCAGCGCTCAACCGCTGTGCCACCAGGGAGGCCCCCTCTTTCTTTCTCTCTCTCTCTCTCTCTCTCTCTCTCTCTCTCTCTCTCTCTCTCTCTCTCTCTCTCTCTCTCTCTCTCTCTCTCTCTCTCTCTCTCTCTCTCTCTCTCTCTCTCTCTCTCTCTCTCAAAAAGAGATTTATTTATTTGTGCAGGCAAGCTGGGGGTGTAGGCCAGAGATGTGGGGTGGTGAGAGGATTCACCAGGGAGCAGAGAGCAGAACAGGCAGATCCACTGAAGTACACTGCTGAGGGGAGCAGTGGGCAAGGCAGGAGAGGTCTGCTGCGCCATGTGGGAAGCTCCCTGGGTAGGGATCGAACTCGTGCTGCAGTGGCTGAGGATAGCTTCATAGTGCTGCACTTAATCTGATGTGCCACCAGGGAGGCCCCTTTTATCAGTATTTCATGCTGGAGCATGTGGAGACACAAGGATACAAAAGCTAGCAAGAGACCTAGTTACATAGCATTTAGTAAAGAAGATGAGATGAGAGTGCGCTATTAAATATAGATCCAGATACATTGCATTAAAATGTCAGGTTTGCTCATGCTCCATGTTCTTTGCAGGGTGACTGCATTGTTTCTAAGAATCATCCCAATCCCAGGAACCAGGCTGATGAGCAGCTCTTGGTCAGTGTTGACAATGGCTACAAATAGGAGCAGATGATCAATCGCGTAAAGACATTCACAGCTTCAATCAAAATGTTTCACTTTTCACTTTTACTCACATTTCATTGGCCAAAGCAAGTTAACTTGGATACAACTTCTTTTAAGGGTAGAGAGAATGAGCTAGAAATATTTGATGAACTTCATTAGTTAGTGTGTGATAATCATTAGTTGGTGTTAAACATAAGGGTGATTTGAGGACAGCCCAGCTTCTTAATTCACACCTACACATTTTATTTTGCACCCTTAATTCTTAGAAGGCATGTAAGGGTTCATTACCAAGGAGAAGTAGGGGAGAAGGCAGTATAGATCTCAAAGGAGGAGAGGGTCTAAAATTTTAGTGTTGGTATTTAACACTAGACAGAAGTATGGGCAACATTAAGAAACAAGTATCTTTTCTTGTCTTAATGTTTCCTACCCCAGCAGTGCTGCTGGATAGAAAGTGGATTTTCAGTCTATATTTATACTAAGAATTTTCATTTTCCTGCCTCTTAGATACCTGTGTATACTCCTCATTTCTCCTGAATCTCAGTTTGCTAGTGAATTCAGAGTCAGGTAGTGGAGACTCATCAGGTTTACAAAGAGAGATGATGGGGAAAATTTTGAGAAGTGTTTAAATAAAATTGCCTGCTGTGCCTTAGAAAAGAATATTAAGGATGAAAGTATAATGCTTTCCCAGAATAAAAGCCAGTTGAACTTATGCCAGTTAGTGATAATATAATGAGAGTTATAAAAAAATTCCCAGGGCACTTTCATCTCTCTGATGGCTGATGTAGGAAGGACCGTTGTTTTCATCCCATTTGTGATAAGTGAACAACTGGGGGATAAAGAATGTTTGACTTGCTTCTCCCCTTTCCTTCCTTCTCTCGTCAAAACGATCTTCTTAGGAATTTTCTGGTATTTTACTTCGTTGAGGATTATGTTCATTTTAAGTTTTAAAATGAAAGGGAATCCATGTTTCCTAGGAAAATAATTTCAGGCATAAGATACGATGTGGCAGAGGCTGATGTGGGATGGGGACATTGCAGATGACAGACACCTTGTGCAGATCCCTAAGGAAATGGTGTGGAGGAGGGAGCCAGCACAGTAAAAGAGATGAAGGAACTTGTAGAGCGACAGTGTCTGGGGAAGTGCTGGGTGGAAGAATAGGCAGAGGACAGGAGCTGGGCACAAGAAGTGAGAGGGATAGAAGGAGAAATGGGGTAGAAGGAGGTGTGGCTCTCAAAGGAGGAGAGGGTCTCTAAAAGGAAGGAAGGTTAAAATGTCAAACTCCATGTAGAAGGCAGCTGTGAGGAGGGAGGTAGAGTTCTGAGTGTGTAGAAAGTCAAGCTATTACTGTCCTGGGCAACCTCGTTAAGAGGGGCGAGTGAAGCTAGTTTGTTGTGGGACACAGACTGCTTTCCTGAGAAGCTGTAAAGGGGATGAGGGAGCAGAGTGATAGAGGAAGGAATGCAACTTCAGAGAATTACAGTGTCACTATGGGAGAGATCTGTGCCTATGCAGAGAAGGAAGTGCCGACAGAAGAAAGTTCCGTGTGCAGGGGAGAGAGGGATCTCTTATGGAGCAGCCCAGGCTGGCTCTAGCTGGAAGCACAGTCTCCAGTAAGACAGCGGAGCTCCTCTTTGAAGCAGGGGGGAAGGAACAAAGAAGGGAAGTCCCTGGAAATGGGGTTTTGTGGGGTTGGAGGGTGGCGCCCACTCTGGAGATCTCACTTTGTTTTGTAGCTACATAGGAAACTCACCTGCAGGAGAAAGTATGGGTGGACAACCAAGGTCACATGGAGTTTTGCAAAAAAATGCCATTGTCCCCATTTGGGGGCCATAATGCAGCATTTGGGAGAACTTTGAAGAGCATTGCTCTGCTTTTGGACAAGGCAGGAGGGAAATGGTGTTCCAGGAAGTTCCCTTAAGCCAGCACTCCCAACCCATCTTGAAATAACCAAGTCCGAGATAAGGAGAGAGAGAGCATCATCTCTAAACAGATCTGGTGTAGCACGGCCTAGGCCAGGGGACACGGCCCTGGGACTTCTGTGAGTGTTGCTGGGTCATGGCAACACAATTTGTGAATTGCCCTTACTAATCTTGGGAGATTGAAATGATAGGGATATAATTTTGATGTCTTTTTTCACATTCCCATTGGTGAAAAAGCTATTTTCCAACATTTTGAGGGCTTTGTGGTTCAGGTTTAGTGCTTTAACTTTGTGAAAAGTGCTTTTTTTTTTAAATTTTGGAGAGGGGTTTGTCATTTATTCTGTTGAAGATCATTTCATAAAAGCTACTATATTTTGGGGGCAGTTGTTATCAGAAGAACTGAGGAGGGTTTGATCTGTGTGGATTAAGTTGATGTACCAATCTCTTTCTTCTCCAGGGTTTTTAAGGAATCTTCCATGATTGGCTGAGCATGAGGAATCTCCCTGTGACAGCTCTATAAAGAAAGAAAGACAATAAAGACAATCTAATAGGCAGTCAGTTGATGAAGATTTTTGTCTGGAATAAATTTAGCGCATCTCATAAAGTTTTTATAGATGCTACCTTTCAGATGCTTAGAATATTATTATCTAGCCCAATATTTCTCTGTTCCTGATTTTTCATATCCTGTCTTTTAAAAAAAGCACTTTTAGAATGTTCTGTGTCTATTTTCAGCTCTTAGCAGAGTTGTTTAAACGACTGGTATTTCTTTTTCCGCTGCTTGGTGGTCTTTTACAGGATTTAATTAGAGTCTTCCACACAAATCTGACAATTAGTGGGTTGTGTGATGGAATTCATGATTTGTGTCTTTACTTGGCTTCAATATATAAGCCTCAACAGGTCCTTCCCATGCATAAGGCTTTGGTACTTTTGGACTAAAGTAGAAGAAAATGAAATTCAGATAGAGATCAAATATCTCATCATTCTCAATAGAATAGAACGTGACTCCAGAGTCAGCCTATAACAATGAAAATTGTCTTTTACAAATTCACCTTATAAGTGAAAACCAACCAAAAAACAAAAAAAGGGGTTACCTTATTAAGAATTCTGGGTTCTTTGCCCATATTTCAAGTCTCTTTTATCTCTTCGCTAAATCTCTCTTTCTCTCTGTCTCATCTCCTCCTCCTCCTCTTCCCTTTCTCTCCTTCCCCCCTTCCTCGATTCCCCCTCTCCCTGCTACCCCCCACCAGGGTTTAGAAAAGAGGGAGTGTGAGTTCATAAGAACACAAGGGTTTTGAGACAGCTGCAGAGGAAATATGTATGTGCAGGTAAAAATATATTCATGTCTTTCCACATGGATGGTGCTTGATGAGCCTGGTTTAATGTCCCCTGAGTCTGAGGAGTTGTGTGACTCTGGGGCATATTTTATTATTTAATGGGAAAGAAAGTGTCTCATTGCAGTGAGGCACCCGCGGTGTCCACAATTCTGGCTGATACTCCCTTTATGGAAAAATAAATTGTTTTTTTTTTTTTTTAAAAAAAAAAAAAAAAAGGAAGAGGGTAAAAGGGATTTGAATCAAGGGAAAATTTTCCCCAGCAAATCCTCCATTTCCCTACATATTCCTATATGTAAACTTGATATACTAATTTCTGCTGGTAAGCTCCTCTTTTGCATAAAGGATAGATAAATGAAGACATGGTATGTTTTAATTATTTTATCTCTTCCAGAGGTAAAAGCTTTTTGGACTCTGACCGTACCTTTTTTTTTGTGGTATTGCCATCATTTTTGAATGTCAACAAGGAGAAATCAGATGTTTCAGGCCTGGAGGTTAGTTTTTCTTATAACATTATAGATACATGTGAATATATAAATGCTATATATACATACACTTATGTAGAGAGTATGTATTTTGGAAGATGCTCAAGTGGGGAATACAATTCCTGAGCCCAGAGCTTTGCTCCCTCTGCTGCGTGGCCTGTGAGGCGGGAATGCAGGGGAGAGGGGGGGCAAGGTCAGGGCAGAGGCAGGGGCAGGTGCCCCAAGCACATGACTCAGATACCCTGGGCAGCCACTCAAGGACCAGGTCTTGGAGACTAATCTCGGATGCTCCTGAAGCTTCCTCATCTCCAGAGGATGGAAAACACCAGATGGAACCTTTAGACTTGATCTTTTATTTTGGAAATAGAAAAATAAGAGAAAAAAGAAAAACGATTGTTTTGAGAATCAGAAACCAAGAACTTTCCCACTGTGATGGCTTTTGCTCATGGTATGACCTGGAGCAAATGGGTTGCTTCATCTGACCACATGTGAGATGCAAAGATGGCTGACAATCCCTGGCTGGTCTATTCCACGAGTGGGGTATGTGTCAGTGTGAGGCAGGAAAACACCAGGAAACACAGGTTCACTATGGAGCTGCGCAGACGCGTCTAAAGCAGGAGTCCTGGAGCCCTTAGTGGCTTTTTAGGGTTTTTAATGGTTCCTTGTGGAGAGGCAACCCGGTACAGGCCAGGCGATGGGGCTGGGGGGCCGTGAGGTTGGTAGGCCTCCCAGCCCCCTGCAAATCTTCACTCTCTCCAGCTCTCTGGTGGCGTCTCGTGGCCTCTGCTGCACCCTGAACAGTCCTCTGCTCCATGATCTGCTCTCTGCTGCTCCTGCTGCTGCCTCCGCTTATAAGCCCAGTCTCTGGCCCAGATGTGCCCACTCACACAGGCCCACACTCTACTCCAGGTGCCCACGATCAGGGATGTGTGTAGCCTGCAGAGGTCCATCACTGAGGGGAGGGTGGAAAAACATGACAACTCTCTCATTTACCCTACAGTCAGGTGGTGCAGGACCCTGTCTGTTTTAAGTCTGGATTTAGAAGTACTTTGTAAACTGCATAAGCCTATGCCTAGTGCTTTCTCTGTGTCTGGCCCTGTGGTAGGTCCTCAGAGAAACCACGGGGAGCTATAGACCACAGTCTAGCTCTCAGTGGGCCGAGAGCTAATTCAAGCAGGAAGAAGCAGCAGGTGTTAGGTCTCCTAGTGGGGCTGTTCTAGTCAGCATAGGCAGATGTACAATTTAAAATAGCAGCCCCCACCCTGACTTAGGGGTCAGTTGCTACAAAGGATAAGGAGTTGCCACATTTCACTGTCTCTGAGATGCTCTGTCCCTCCACCCTCACTCCCCCAGCCACTGTTTTAGCAACTCTAAAACCAGGAATTCTCTTACAGTTAGTGTTTGGTTGTAATGTAACCCTTTTCGTCGTTGTTGTTGTTAGTGATGCGCAGAATAACAGCACAATTTATAATCTCTAACGACTTAAATTCAAGAAAATACTGTATAAATAGAAAATACCTGATTCTTGATATCATCCAACACCAGAAGTCCATTGCAAGAAGAATTTTAAACACATGGGACTCTCATGACTAAAACAATTCAGTTTATCACTGAAATAGCTTTACAAGATGGGAATGAGGAGATATTCCACATGGGTGTCTCAGTGTTGCTCTTCAAAGCACCCACATGCTTTATTCCCTTTAGAAGTTAGTTGATTTTTGCAATATTTTTTAAGTGTTAGAAATTGGATGTCATCTTCAGGGAAAAACTGAAACAAGACATTCATTCAGACAGGAGGGAAAACCTCTGGATCTGTGGACCTCAACTTTTATCTGGGACTTTGCTTTCAACTCTAGGTCATTGGTTCAAATCAACATCGTGCTGCTTCCATTTTGTTATTTTACTGATATGCCCCATTTTCTTCTTTTATGCCCCACACACTCTTTGAAGAGTCATGTGAGATACTTTCCCTTGAGAATCAAAAGGAGACGGGGGTAGGCAGTAGAGGAAAATGAGCAAAGTTTGTTCAAATCCTTATATCTTCTCTGAAAGGCAGAAGTTGAGCTTACTTACCATTTAAAAATGCTCTTGATTTTGGCTTAGACTACTGTTCTAGAGTCCTGATAGATGGTAGTTTTGTCAGCACAAGCCAGTGCCTGCTCTCTTTCCCATTGATTTCTGGTTTGGGAGTTCCAGTCCTCTTCCTGGCATTTTTTTCTTCTTTTGTGCTTGGACCCCTTTGGCTATGGTCTTTAGCCAACTGGGCTTCCATTTTGACCTCCTTTCTCCTCCTGCTTGCTTTTGGCAGGTGGACTGAAGCCCTCAGTTCTGTGAACTTCCTAACCCTACTCTTTAGCCGTAACATAATTGATTTCTGTCTCCAAATGGTTAAGAGTCAGGCAAAGTCTGGGTTCTGGGTTTTTAAAATTTGGTATTTGCCAGTTAACTCTTCGAACTATCATGTCCTCAGTTGTCAAATGGAATGGTAATAATAATGCCCATTTCATACTGCTTTAGTGTTGTTCAAATAAGCAGAAGGCTTATATCAGCACAGCAACTGGTCTACATGTGGAAACTGTTCTCAGTCTTCTAACTATTAGTAGTAATAGTAGTAGTAGTTGTTGTTGTTAGTAGTAATAGTAGTAGTTACTAGTTATGCTAGTAATATTTGGGAATGTAGAAGAATTTGCAACATTACTCACATTAATTGGTGGTGACATTTCCAGACTCTTTAAACCATCCAGTGGCCTTCTCAAGGTTTGTTAGAGAATTAGGTCCTAATGCCCTGAAGTAGCCATTGCATGTAATGAATTAATGTATTTTCTCTTCATCTAGAACTGTGCTAGCTAAATACCTTCCTTGGGAGAATTGAGAAAAAAATTGCCGGAATAATTTTCTATAGGACTTAATTCCCTTGAGGAACTTCAGCTGGGAAAAGCTCATAAAGAGTAGATTTCCATACTTCTAGAAGTTTTTATTTGTATTTGAAAACCATTTGATTAGAAGGAATAAGTGTGACTCAAAGGAGAATGAAGCTAATACATAAATTTCCAAATATAGAATTCTTGTAAGGTATTCTGAAGTCTCTCTTTCCAAGAGGATATTTTCTCTTGTTTAAAGTTAGCCTCTGTAGACCTGATCCTGAAACCTATTTCCCGACTAATAATTTTAATTCCTACATTATTGAGTCTGAATGCTGACCATAGACTTTTCTTGCAGGTGGTGCTAAATAAAAAATGTCGATGTGTTTATTTTGGAAGCCATTGGGGAATGCAGTTCAGAATTTAGCCTATCTCACTTTTGCTGCACAATTCTTATTAAAAAATGAAAATATGTTTTTGGTTGACATTCAAAAAGAAAACAAGGGATGGACCTATGTCTGGAATACTACTGCCGTAAGTAGTTTTCCAAATATTCTTAAGTCTTCCCTTTCATTTGCTTTTCCAAACAAAGTATAAGTTGGAGGCGAGGGAAAACTTTCCAAATGAATTCGAATTGTGAAAGTACTCCCCCTTCCCCTTCCCCAAACATATATGCAGTGATGGCTATTCCGGACTGTGATGAGCATTTGGATCAGAATTACCACTTAGATTGGAGGGAGACAGTGACTGGGACATTTTTCTCTTTCACAACTTCCAGATCTATAGGGTAGATAGGAACAGAGTGATGAAATTAGAAGAAAAGGTGGATGGATAAATTTCCTCCAAACAAATTATGTGGTTAAAGAAGAGGAGAACTTACAAGAACTCTGAGGGACTGCTTGGCTAGACTGCACTAATATTTGGAATAAAAAGGTATGTCCAGTTATCTTTTGAAAGATGTGAAACATCAGTGCTTTTTCAGGTATCTTGAAATGTTCTTTGTACTATGGTGGGCTCATTTTGATTCAGGCCAGTTACAAGAAGAGTAAAGATGAATGAAAGTTAGCCAGAAAGCAACATTATTACATTTGCAATTAGCCCCATATTCTGAACATGTACCCCAACTCATTCCATCACAAGGTAGACTAATTCAATACCACAGTGACTGGTATAGTGAGACCTTAATTATAGCTAGAAGTTGGCAGATTAATTCTTCCTTCTGGAGTCTTGCATTTTGTCTCTTTCAGTGGGCATTAATATATAAGCTATTCAGCTAAATCAAAATTATTTTTATGGAAAGGTTAAGGTACATATACATTTGTATTTAGGGGATATTTTGCTTTTCCTGTAGAGATTCATCTTCACTTTAAAGATTAAACATGAAATAAGCCATGGAAAGAAAAAAGCAAAAGCGGAATGGCAGATCAGAAGAATTCCACTTTCAACATCTCCTAATGAGCCTACAATTAGACATGGATCGTCAACATGGTACTTGCCAAAGCCCAGACAACTGCTTCCCCCTCTTCACGCTACCCCTCACCCCCCCAGATTTGGCGGAGGCAGAGATGTCAGGTGAAGAGAAAGTTCAGAAGGAAACTTTGTGCGGGGAAATCTAACTGTCTCTGTGTGTTTATGAACAAACTAAAGAAAATTGATGTCCTGTGGACATCCAGGTGAGTTCATCTGTGGAAAACCCTGGCTGTCCTCTCGCAGGATGCTTTAAATAGCTCAACTCACTCAAACAGCCCTGATGAAATGAGTCTTTAAAAAAAATTCCTAGTGAATGTGGTAATACAGGCTACAAAAGTAAGCATTTTCTAACTCTTTTCAGTTGTTTATTGCTAACTACCATACACCCAACTGCTTCCCCACCTGCCCCCATCCTCATCTGTATGGCAGCAACTATACAAACTGGGAAAAACTTTATAACAAGTAACATGCTGGTATTATGAATTACTCTGCGATCCATTGGTTTGAAAACAGCTTTTGGAAGGCCTCTTAAAATGGGAAAACTCATCCCTACAATAAATGAAGTTGTGTTGTGCTACCTCCGTATGTTGCCTCGTCACGGAGGCAAAAATCCAGGGAGAGAGAAAATAGTGATGATTTTCAGCTAAAGCAGGAGCTTCCACATTTTTCACCTTGGCTTGCGTGTGTTATAACGCGATGGTCTGAGCGCACTTTCAGTCTCTGACCCAAGGGCATAAACCTTGACGGCTGCTTAGGTTTAAAAATACCTAAGCAGGGATCTTCCCTCTACATTTGCCAACAGCTTGGGTAGGACGGACCTGATACCATCAACCTCATCTGGAAGGTGTGGCTAGACGTTCTGCCTCTCTCACAGTGGTCCCTGAAAATTGCCAGTAGCATTTTGGGAGCTGCTAATGAGAACCATAAAATATCACTAAAGAAAGACCTGAATGAACATGCCAGATGACTGCATTTGGGCTCCCTGAATTGGGTGTAAGATTTATGAATAGAGTTTGAGGCAGCCTTAGCATCTAGCCTCTCTTAAAATTTGGTTGCAGCTCCTGTTTAAATAAAATGGAAGATAAAAGTTGTTTCAAGAGTGTGGTGAAATGATTGTGTTATTGAAATGTTACTTTAGGTGTAGCAACTGCTTAAGAGACAGCCCTATTTTGGAGACACAGCCTGCACTTCCAAAACACATGCCCAACAAAAGCACCTTTTCTCCAATGTTGTGGAGCCTGTGTGTACACACATTTTACTTTTTCACAAGTCCTTCTAAGAACGTCAGTCTTGATACATTTATACTACAGCATTTCCTGTGCCTGCTTAACACATTTGAAATTATTATTGATTCAATAATTGAGTTTTTCTTTTCAAATAGCAGTGCATGCGTGACAAGATTTGGAGCTTTCTAGAAAAGGCTCAATGGCTCTGATGATGGATTATGTAATTTACTTCACTAGAGTACCCACCTAAGGCAAGGAGAAGAAAGTAGATTGTTGCCACAAACCTGTTTAATGAAGGGGCCTTTCTCGAGGCCTTGCTCTGGCCCCCTTAAGTGAAATGGCTCATCCAGTCACTTGAGTTTTCCAGGGCAGAACTGTCAGCTTTTGGAAACTGAGCAGTACCCAAGGCACTGTTGTCACTGTGGATAAACAAATGGAAAATATCTGAACCATAGACTTTCCCTACAGCAACGCAAATCGAAACAGTAAATACATTTTGAAAAACAAAACTATAGATTTTTGAAAGTTAGAATGATGATAAAAATGTCCTGCAAATCTGCCATTAGGATGTGACATCTGCGGCAGACTTCATCAAGTCCTGAGTTTACTTGCAAAGAAGGCAGCCACAAAGATTTGTCAAGATAATTAATTGAAGGGACATTTATGCTATTCAAATTGCTTTCTTCATTAGCACAATCACTAAAATTCAGGGTTTATAAATACTCTGGAGTATTTATATTTTCCTTTCTGTAATTATAAATGGGAGGTTACTAAAGCATAATACTTGGGAAGTAAAAAGGATCCAGAAAGAAATGGAAAAAACCCTTGACAGAGATGAAAAATACCATTTTGGAACTCACAACCCTCAACTCAGCGAGGGTTTTCAGCTCATTCATCTTGCCTTTGATTTGTCCGCCTTTTCACTTCAAATAGGTTTACAGGTTTTTAGCTGAAACCAATTAAAGAGAGCCAATTGGCAGGGTTAGCACTTGCGGTGTTTATGGTGTGCATTGTATTGATTTATGCAGCTCAGCAGCTACAGTGAAAAACAAACTGTATGAAGAGGAGGGGAAACCGCTTTGTGGGGAGGCTTTACCACGCGCAGGATCCACGCGAGCACAGTAATGAGCAGCGCCGGAAAGAAAACTGCTGACAACGCAAGATTGAGCAATTGGACTTCTTTTCCTTTTTAAGAAAGACTTACCAATAGCAACAGTTTAGGGAAAATAATGATGTAAGATGCTTAGTATCAGTGGACAATGCAGGCCTCTTTCTCTGAAAATAGCAGACAGGATGCAGGTAAAAGGCCTGCCCACTGGGTTATGGCTCTTTTAGGTTAAATATGCAGAACCAGAACAAAGACCTAATTTGGCAGCCCCAAAGGAATGAGTTCCAGCAGAATATTGTGTGGACATTGTTAAGTAGTGAGACAGATAACTTTTTTCCAGATCTTGCAATATTGAAAATACTGGTTGATCACTTGGCAGGGTGAAAGCATTGAGTGGCATAATCTGGAAAATGGAAAATCTTTGGGGGGATTCTCATCAAATGAGTGTGTTAGAAAATGCTGGAAAACTTCTGAGGTCTCTTTTTGTCTCCTAGATGCCTAGATTCCTCAGTGATCCCCTTGGTCTTGAGGAGTTGATGGTGGTTTCCATGCCTTCTCACTCAGAACCATCGAGTGGGAACAAGAGATAACTGTAGCCTTTTGTTTGTAGCCTTACAGGTTTATCTTACAGGTTTATGAAATCCAGAAAAGGTAACCAAAAACTCTTTTGACAAGTCTCATAAATTCTTGGTGATGAAGAGCTTTAGTTATTGAAGAGAAAAATGTTAAAGCGAGGAAATGACCAGTTTGGTTTGGAAAATAATGCAGACTGGATTGTCATGTGAGACTTCATGATTTAGTACTAAACTTCATAAAGACAGGTGAGTCAGGTTCAGTCTTGAATGTTTGCAATGATAATAATAATTATCACGGTGTTAATATTCTTGCCTTGTTTTTGTTTAATAATTTATCCTCCTTTTTATTTTAAGTATGATAACATACATTGACTCTTTGATTTTGCAAACAGTGCTTGTAAGCTTAAGAATCATTATCCTCATCTGAAAGATGAAGAAATAGCCTCAGGGAGATTAAGTGATTTATTGTGGCAACTGATAAGAAGGGGAAGGAACTAATAATTATGAAAGACCTGTAACTCACCAGATCTTCAGCTAGAATGTACACATAAAACCTTGAAACTATGTCTCAATATCTCTTTACTACAGAAGAAGAAACTGAACTTAAGCAGTTTTAGTAATCACCAAAAGAGCAGTAGCAAAAGGGAACATCAGGTTTTGAACCTAGGTCTTAAGTTTGGTCTAGGTCTCAAATTCCCTTTCTCTCTCTCTCTCTCATTTGACCATGATGGGGTTACTTTATTATAAAGGAAGTTATCTTATCTGGCTTATAGGGATATTAGAAGTCATGCCTTCCATTCTAACAACAAGTAAAAATGTGATAAATGAAAAATCAACAACTTTTTTTAGATCCATCAGAGAAGTGAAGTCACAGGACCAAATTATCCCCTAAAATTAGAGAAACAGACATTTGGCTGTAGAGAATCACAAACTAGAGAAACGGAGACCCTCAAGGAGACACTTGGGAACCAAAACTGGGACATGAAAACATGAACTGGAATTGACAAATTGTTGGACAGTGTGGACAAGGCTAAGAGATTAAAATTCCAAGGGGGGCCTCCCTGGTGGCGCAGCAGTTGAGCGCTGTGCTGTGGAGCTGTCGGCAGCGTGCGATGCGAGTTCGATGCCCAGCCGGGGAGAATCCCACATGGTGCAGCAGACCTCTCCTTCCTCGCCTGCTGCTCCCCTCAGCAGTGTATTTCTGATCTGCCTGTTCTGCTCCCCAGTCTGTCTCTGGTGAACCCTTTTGCCGCCCCACGCCTCTGGCCTGTACCCCAGCTTGTATGTATAAATAAATAACTCTTTAAAAAATACGTAAATAAAAATAAAATAAAATTCCAAGGGACTAGTCATAGGTTGGTCCTCATAGTTTTGTGAATGTTGAGTTTCTTTAGGAACTCAACTAGGTTCTCACAGTGAAAATCAGAGAAAAACAAAAACAAAAAACCCCTGTGGCTTTTGGTTACAGGAGGGAGAAAGTAACCATTTTGAAATATGCCAACACATTCTGTTCTTGACAAAATCTGCCCTCTTTACTGGGAATTATCAGAATTTAACCTACCTGCAGGAGGGGAATTATAAAACTCCAGTCAAGTCAGTTCTAGCCACCTTGTACCACAAAGGGTGGGGTGAGGAGGACAGAGAATCAACTAAGAAACTTTGTGATTTAAAGCCCGCAGTGGTAGGCAGACAAAAACCCAGAGATGTAGTCACAGGGTTACAGAGTTCTCCCCCTCCCAGCAAACCTTCCCGTGCATCATTAAAGGCCTATTTACCACAGTGCCTTTTACCCAGACCATCATTTCCCCAATTCAACAAAAATGTACAAGATCCACTGAAAGGTGAAAACACAGGTTGAAAGAACAGAGCAAAGATCAGAACCAGATATGGCAGCCCACATATTTAAAACAACTATGACTGATATGTTAAAGACTCACATGGAAAAGATAAACAATATTCAAGAACAGATGGATGTTGTAAGTAGAGAAGCTGAAACTATGAAAGAATTAAAAAGAAATTCTAGAGATTAAAAAAAACAAACACTAAGAAATGAAAAATGCCCATTAGTAGAATGGGCTTTATTGAGAAAAAAAGCTGAGCTTGAGGATATGTCAATAAAACATCTAGAACTGAAAAGCAAAGAGAAATAAGATTGAAAATATAGAACAGAATATCCAAGGACTGTGGCACAGCTATAAAAGGTGTAATGTTCATGTGATAGGAATAGCAGAGGCGAAGAAAGGAACAGAATCTATAGTGACTGAGAATTTTCCCCTAAATTCATGTCACTCACCAAACCAGCGTTCCCGGAAACTCAGAACATACCAAGAGGATAGATGTACAAACACTAAACTTATAAATATCTTATTAAAATACTATCAAATATAAAGGTACTATTTTGAAAGAAACCAGAGGGGGAAAAACTGGCACACAGAGTTTGCTGAAACAGGAACAAAGATAATAATTTTATTCAGCTCTTTCTCAGGAACCATCCAAGCAAAAATCAAGTAGAGTAGAATAACCCCACCAACCTAGAATTCTGCACCTTGTAAAATTATTCTTCAAAAGTGAAGGATAAACAAAGACATTTTCAGGGAAACAATAATTGAGGAAGTTTGTTGCTAGAAGTTCTGCCTTGCAAGAAATGTTAAACATTCTTCAAAGAGGAGGAAAATGACATAGTTCAGAAATCAGACCTACATAAGAATGAAAGAACATTAGAGAAAAAATAAGTGAAGGTAGAATAAAAACTTTTTTCTTACTCCTAATTGGTCTAATAGGTAACAGTTCATTCAAAATAATAATAACAACAAAAATGTATTTAATGATTATAGTTTGTGTAAACAAGAATGGCAGTGTTGATACAAGGGACAATAGGGAGGCATTAGTTATGTTGTTGTTATAATAACATATTTGCATTACCAAGGACTTGAATTAGTTGCAAATTTATAGAGTGAAATCTAGGCAATAATTAAAAGAAATAAGAAAAAAATTAAAATTGATATGCTAAGAAAGGAGAGAAAATGGAATCATAAAATGCTCAGTTAAAACCATAAAAGGCACAATAAGAGTAGAAGACAAAGTTAAAATGAACAATAAGAACAATGAATAGAAAATAATAGAACTATCATAAAAAACAATCCAACAATATCAATAATCACTTTAAATGTCCTGGCTTAAATACACCAATTAAAACATGGAAATTATCAGAGTATATCAAACAACAAGATCCAACTATATGTTGTCTGCCAGAAATTTACTTTAAATGTAGGTACATATAGATTAAAATTAGATGGATGGAGAAAAGTTTGCCATATTAATGCTGGTCAAATGAAAGCTGAAATAGCTATATTAATTTCAGATGGAGCAGACTCAGACAAGGAAAATTGCCAGGGATAAAGGAAACTGTTACATAATGGGAAGAGAGTCACTTCTCCAAGAAGATATAATAATCTTTAGTGTGTATGTGCCTAACAGCATTGTCAATATACATGAGTTTGAAAATAAAAGTGCTAGAACTGCAAAGAGAAATAGATAAGTCCACTATTAGACCTAAGGCTTTTACCTTCCTATCAGGAGCAGGTGGAAAATCAGTAAAGCATGCAGAAAATCAGTAAAGACATGGTTGAAGCCAATAGCATCAATCAGCTATATGTAATTGATATCAATAGACTACTTCATCCAGCAGCAACCGAATACACATTCTTCCCAAACCCATGTGGAATAGTTACTAAAATACAACATATTCTGAGCCATAAAACACACCTTAACAAATTTAAAATAATAGAAATCATACAATGAATGTTCATAGCACAATGGAATTAAATTATAAATCAATAACAAAGATAGCTGGAAAATCCCAAATTGCTTGATGATTAAACTATATACTTCTAAATAATACATGAGCTCAAGAATAAAGCTCAAGAGGAATTAAAAAATAATTTGAACTAAATGAAAATGAAAACACAACTTATCAAAATTTGTGGAATATAACAAAAAGCAGTGCTTAGAGGGAGATTTATAGCTCTTAATGCAAACATTAGAAAAGAAGAAAGCCTTGATTCAATAATCTTAGCATCTACTTTAGGAAACTATTAAGAGAAGAGCATGCTAAATCCAGTGTAAACAGAAGAAAAGAAATACTAAAATTAGAACTCAAATCAGTGAAATTGAAAACAAGAAATCAGTAGAGAAAATCAACAAAAGTAAAAGCTGGTTCTTGGAAAGATCAATAAAACTGATACTACTCTTCACAGGTAGAGGGGGAGAGAGAGAGAAAGAGAGAGAATATAAATTACTAATAGCAGAAATGAAAGAGGAAGTCATCACTACAGAAACCATGGAATCAAAAGGATAATAGAAGAATAATATGAAGCCTTTTATACCCACAAATTCAATGATCTACATGAAATGAACCAATTCCTTGAAAGATACAATCTGTCAAAATGAACATAAGAACAAATGTACAATTTGGATAGTCCCAAATATATTACAGAATTTAAAACAACAATTATTAATCTTTCAAAGCTGAAAAAAACAGATCCAAATCAGTTCACTGGTAACTTCTACAAAACATTTAAGAAGAAATGATACCGATTCTCTTAAATCTTTTTTCGGAAGATAGAACCACAGGGAATATGTCTTAACTTATTTTATGAGGATAGCATTTTCCTAAAACCAAACCAGATGAAGATATTACAGGAAAAGAAAACTATGGAGTAATATCTCTCATAAAAATTTAGGCTAAGATCCTCAACAAGCTATTAGTATATCAAACCCCCAAATAGTAAAAATTACACATCACAACCAAGTAGGATTGACCCTAGTTATGCAAGCCTGGTTCAACATTTGAAAATCGATTAATATAATCCATCACTTCAACAAGCTCAAGAAGAAAAAAAAAATCACATAATCATATCAATTGACGTATAAAAAACTTCTGACAAGGTCTAACACCCATTTATGGCAGGACCGGGAATAGATTGGAAATTACTCAATTCAATAAGGAATATCTACAAAAGGCTACAGCTAATTTTGTACTTAATGATGAGAAACTAGAAGATTTCCTGCGAAAATAAAAAATACAACAAGAATATTTCCTTTCTCTATCGCTTTTCAACATTGTGCCGCAATGTCACACGACTTGTCACACGACTGAGACATTGGTCTTGACCCACTGTGCTGTCATGACCCTGTGTCAGTTTTCACTGTTGAAATAAGCACCCCGAAATTTAGTGGCTCAAGACAATTATTTAATTAGCTTGTGATTTTGTGGGTGTGTCTGCCAATGGGGCCAGGCTGTCAGCTGGCTGATTCTCGTGGTCTTGGCGGGGCTCACTCTGTGGTCACCTTTGCACGGGGTTAGGTAACTGTGTTTCTGGGGGTGGGCTGGCCACCCCCTGCAGAGATGGGAACGACTAGGCATGTGTCTACTGACATGGCAGATACCCAGGGTTTCAAGAGTAAGAGGAGAAGGCAGAAAGCCTTTTGAGGCTTATGTTTAGGACCAGAACGATGAATCTCGGCTGCAATTTAGTTTCCAAAGGATGACAAAATGGCAGGCTAGATTCAAGAGGACGCGGATCTAGGCTAGAGATCTAAGCTTGGAATCCATCACCCTGCCTTTACTGCTTTGGTCTGAAGGGCCTGGTGATCCTGGACAAATGCCTCTCCTACTAAAACATCATAAATAAGATCCAGGCAACCTAATGTAGACATTTAAAAGCACAGCAGCATCTTCACCTTCATATTCAAGAGACATTGTGAGGGAGGACTGATTGTCAGTTACCTAACAGCCATCGCCTTTTCTCTCTCCCCCATAATATTAATTATGTTCCATGTTGCACGAGTCTCTCCTCAGCTATTTACCTCTCAATAAAAAGAGATGCTGTTTCAAAATAAATAGCCCGATGCACTGTAAAGAAGCTGCAGATACTTAGAAACAATATTTTCTAAATATTTATAAGCTATATTTCAAAATCTGTTACATTCAGTGAATTGTGTAAATAAATATCAGACCTGCAAGTCACCGTCCCACAGCGCCAGCACAGCAAGTGCAATTGCTCATCTGTAAACAGACAAGTCATCATTTAAAACTCTGTCCTCTGTCTTACAGCTCTGTCTTTGGATCCTATCCAGTAAACAAGTCCAAAGTGTGACACTTATTTTTTTTTCTTACTAGAAGAAATACAAAGAGGACCTTTCATTAGGAGAAGGAATGGCAGTGTTCATTTTATTTAGTTATTTATTTTTAATTGCTGTAAGCCATTAGGGAAACCATCTAGCTAAAGTGAGTCACATCTCAATTGGAACAGGTGACGGGGACATGGGAGGAGAGAACGAGGTGAGAAGAAGCAGAGTCTTTTTGTAGAAAGTCTGAGCTTAATTTCCTTGAAAAGCTCCAGGCTTGCAGAATTGCAGTCAGTATGGAAGGACAGGTCAGCCAGATAAGAGTGCTTAGTCCACACTTTTGGAACAATGTTCTGGTGCTTCCCTGGCTGCGGGATGTGAGCCTGAGAAAGAAGCAGGAAGACCCACAAGTAAATTGTATCCTATGTCTTCATAGAGCATCCACACGTTGTGTTCTCTCCATCTTGGTGGTGCTCATCTTATAAACCGGATGCAGATCTAGATGGTGAGAGGATAAAATGTACGACAAAAGCCTGGATACTGATCCGGATCCAGGATACTGGAAGCTGATATATGATATTTAACCACAAGCCTTGACAGGGTTTTGGGAAGGGACTATTTAGTGTGGAGTGGGATTTGGGAGGGTCTTGAATGTAAGTTTTAAAGACAGGTAGCAGATGAATCTAGAAAAGAATCTCTGGAAAGATGCGGATGAAAACAGAAAAGAATTGAGGTTTTTAGAAGGTGGTACTGAATGCAGAGTTTGTGTTGGGGAATGATCAGCACTACAAAGACAGAGAATGGGGAACTTGGGATTTATTCTTGTGGTTATGGGAAACCACTGAAGATTTTTAGGCCAATATCTAGAAATTAAGTGCGTGAGAAGCTGCCAAAATGAATATTGTATGGAACCTCCTAGCAAAACACAGAGTACAAGCACCAGGATCCTTGTTCCCAGTGATGAGTTTTAGCAAAGTACATGGAACAGGGCCTTGCTTACTGACCTTGCTTGCCAGAATGTTCAAAGTTTCTACATTTGTGGTAGATGTTGTCTATGAAATTTAAAAAATCTGAGTCTGTCTGTCTACCTGCCCCCATATACATAATACATACAGACATCATGCATAAATACACACATATCTGTATATTCAGATACATATACATATATACCTTTTAAGGTACCATCATATGGCGTGCATGCCATAGGACTAACAGTTAATTTAAGACTTTTTATCCATCACTGCAGAGAATATTTTTTCTGGAAGTTCACAGTACTTGCAAACTGAAAGTGATCTCTCTGTTCAGACTTGACATAGCCCTCAGTGTTCGTTGCTGGGATTGGACTGTAATTCTCTTTAGGCAGGTTCTTCAAATAACCAAACAAATGAACTAACAGAGAAACCTCCTGAACAATGAAATTTCATCACCGTCATTGACACAGTGGTCTCTTTTCTCTCAATATGTTTAGATGAATCTTTTTCTGATTATTTATATCAGTATTCTCTTTTCTAAGGGAGCTCTGTACTGCCTGGAACAGATTCCTACTCATTTTTTTTTTATTCTAATCAGATCTACTCATAGTTCCCATAGTCCCTAATAGAGACACAATTTCCAGAGGCTAGGTTCAACTTTCTTTTTTTGGTGAAGAGATTTAAAAATTTCCTTTCAATCATTTCACAATTTCTATAAGAAAGTTAGAAACAACATTTTTTTAAAAAATCAGTAACTTATTATAAACATACCAGTTGTTTTTCATGGAAAATATTTATAACACAAAGTATAAGAAATAATATTGATAATTCTAATTTGTAGGCATAACTACTATTAATATACAGATTATGGATATGGCATTTCTTTTGTTCTAGATGTTTAAATACACAGGCATACCCATATACACAAATTTTCATCTAGAAACTGGAGAGGAAAAGCAAAAACACTATAGTCCTGCTTTCCTCACCATTTAAAAAAAATTTTTTTAAAGATTTATTTATGCATACAAGCTGGAGTGTAGGCCAGAGGTGTATGTGTGGGGAGGGGGATGAGAGGATTCACCAGAGACAGAGTGGGGAGCAGAACAGGCAGATCTACTGAAATACACTGCTGGGGGGAACAGCAGGTGAGACAGGAGAGGTCTGCTGTGCCATGTGGGAAGCTCCCTGGCCAGGGATT
>PVIJ01010958.1:0-57356 GCA_004024925.1 Scalopus aquaticus | reverse complement strand
AAAAAAAAAAAAAAAAAAAAAAAAAAAAAAAAAAAAAAAAAAAAAAAAAAAAAAAAAAAAAAAAAAAAAAAAAAAAAAAAAAAAAAAAAAAAAAAAAAAAAAAAAAAAAAAAAAAAAAAAAAAAAAAAAAAAAAAAAAAAAATTAAACAATACAAAGTAGACAGCTCTTATATAGGTGAACTGCAAAGACAGTATAAAAAATTAGCAGACCAGTAAGTATGAACTGACAGTGAGGACCGCTGGCTGTCAGTCACTTCTGTAACCCAAATGACTACCAATTACAATGCACTAAAAGCCCTCCTGGAAACCTGAGAGTAACAATAGATCTTCTACCTAGTTTCAACAACTGTTACCATTTACCATGTTTGTGGTCTCTCTCTTCCCTTCTTTTTTAAAAGATTTATTTATTTATGCATACAAGATGGGGTGTAGGCCAGAGCTGTGGGGGGGTGAGAGGATTCACCAGAGACAAAGACAGAGTAGGGAGCAGAACAGGCTGATCTACTGAAATACACTGCTGAGGGGAGCACCCAGTGAGACAGGAGAGGTCTGCTGCATCATGTGGGAAACTCCCTGGCCAGGGATTTAACTCCTGCTGTAGTGGCTGCACATAGCTTCATAGGCTGAGCCTTAATCCCCGGCGCCACTAGGAAGGCCCATCTGTTCCCTTCTATAAACATGTAAGTGTGATTTTCTCTTTTTCTGGAAGACTTATTTGAAACACTTGACCTTTTATCCCTAAACACCTGATACCGCCTAAAAAGGACAATCTTCTTAATTCCTACAACCTCATTATCAAACTGAAATAAGTAGTACTTTCAGAAAAATGAGAGTTTTACCATCTTATCAGGTCCCTCATTAACGACTTAAATAACTCTGACACATATTCACTCTACATAAGTCACTTCTGTATATATTTTCATAAGATATTTTTATATCTTTTTGAAAAGTCTACTTTTGACAGCTTTAAATATCCCATCAAGATTATCAAGAGGACCCACCTTCTAGAGCCAAATAAACTGCACTGTCCAAGAAGTGCACCTTATGTGTAAACCCAGATACAATTGGTTCCTAGCCCTGGAAATGAATCCCAAGAACAGTTTTACCCTTGCTATTATTTTACCTATTGTTCTGATTTTCCTGACTGATTTTGTTTTTGTTTCTGATTTACTCATGACCAGCAAAAATTTCACCTGATTATTGACAGTAATGATTGAAAAGCTGACTTAATAGTGTAATTATCTAGATCTCTGTCAGGTTCATAGGGTACTCTTCTCTACTGAGTGAAAGAGCACAGAGAATAAGACTTATTGGTTATCTTTTTTTTTTTTAAGATTTATTTATTTATACATACAAGCTGGGGTACAGGCCAGGGGAGTGGGGCAGCGAGAGGGTTCACCAGAGACAGAGTGGGGAGCAGAACAGGCAGATCAGAAATACACTGCTGAGAGGAGCAGCAGTCGAGGCAGGAGAGGTCTACCGCACCATGTGGGATTCTCCCCGGCTGGGCATCGAACTCACATCACTGCTGCCGACAGCTCCACAGCACAGCGCTTAACTGCTGCGCCACCAGGGAGGCCCTGGTTATCTTTTTTAATCTGTTTTCTGTTCCCCTATTTCTGAGCTCAAATCAAAGAGAAAAAATATTTTATGCCTACTAGAAGAGGAACACCTTGTCTTTTTGAGATATGAATCCATGTTTGTGTCCTATATTAACTTTTGACCTACAACTAATGCTAGAAAACCGAAAGTTACTGAGAGTTCCCATATCACACTACCCCAAGATTCTCAGAATTGGTCTCCACAAGATGCCCCACTCAGGCATGGAGAGTATTTTGATATAAGAGCACTGAAATCCGAGGCTGAGAAACTTGTGTTCTTGCCTAAATTCTTAGCTCTTCCCTAATCTAAGAGATCATCCTAAATTTTTCTAATCAGAGAAATGATCATTACCACTGTCCTCAAATTATGGAACTATATGCCCCTATTTAGACCAAGACTAAATCACAAGTTAAGTGATGTACATCTTTCTGGAGCATGACAGTTAATTTAGACTGTTTTATATTAAGAACTAGAAAAACATAGTTTAGGGAAGCCTCATTCAGTTGTATGTTCATCAGTGAACAAGTCCTCCTTATCTGAGAATATATAACCCCTTGTCTGTATGTAAAGTCCTCCTCACCCATCCCCAGCCCAGCTCTCCTTAGCACCTCAAGTCCCTAAATGCAGAATAAATATCCCCAGTCTATTCCATTACTCTTTAGAATCTACCATGATATAAACTCTCCATACATGTTATTATATGTTGGCCTTTTGTCCCACTAATTTGTCTAATGTTAATTTGTTTGTCCTAATCTTAAAAGAATCCAGACGGAGTGGAGGCAATTTCCCCTCAATTTGACACTACAAACTTTTAGGTCAATTTTGAAGCAGTTTCCTTTTTCCAGATGGGAATTTACAAATTAGATTCAAATTTTAAAAGGCAAGTTCTTCTCTAATTTGTTTACAGAGACCAAGTAAGGGCTTATTTGAATCTAATAGAAACAGCATCCACAAAAAATAAACTTCTAATACTTGAATGAAAAAAAACTTTCCCACAGAAACCCCTTTCCAGAAGCATTTTTATATAAGAATACAAATTACTATAATCAGAGTGAATCCCTGAACAATTGGGTTTTATTTTTAAAAGTATATCTCTGAATTTGTCAGCACACAACATAATACAATCATACATTTTCTGTTATATGAGACCTGAGTTTGTTTTCTCATGAAAAGACTAACCTGAACTTCCTAAGTGGTACTTGGACAGTATCTTCTAATATCAAGTACATATGTAAACTTCTTTAGCAGTCCTCCCTCCTACCCTCCGCTTACCAATACACAAAATGCAAATAACTCATATAAAGTCTTTGCTCCTGCTGAATGTTGCCCCAGATTTCATAAGCCAGTTTCTGATGACCCAATGTCCACCGCATGGATAAAACTGCAGAGCGGGTACTCTGTTTACAAGATCTAGTTACTACATATGCATTTCCACTGTACTCAAGCTATGGAACTACATGCCCCTATTTAGACCAAGACTAAATCAACAGTAATGCACATCTTTCTGGAGCATGATAGTTAGACTGTTTTATATTAAAATAAGCATGGATAAATAAAAGAGCATTTAATGCAAAGTTTACATGAATTTTTTAGATAAAAGATAATACTTCAAAAACAATCAGCAGATAAAGGCTAAAGAAAAAACCACCACTTGTCCATGTTGATGGGGCAATGAATGGGAAAGGTTTTCAAGACTTGGGAATCTCACTAAGAAAAAAGAACAGATATCTAAGTTATTTAATATCTATTTCCAAGAAACTCACCTGTAATCTTGCAATCTCCTCTCCAAATTTCTTTTGCTGCTTTGCCAGGATAGACTGGTGGTACTCAGCATTGGCCTGCATGATACAGTGCTTTGCAGCCAAGACAGGGAACACCTCCTGGAAATAAAAATACTGACCAGGGGAGAGTCCAACCACACAAACCACCACAGACAACATGGGATGCAAGAAGAAAAAGGAAAAGGAGACAGAAATTAGAATCACCCCATTAATGGTTTAGAGACAGGTTAGTCATTAGATGTAAACACAGAAGACCACATGATTTTGCATGAATTGGATTCAATGATTCATTCTTTCCTTCCAATCAAAATAAAGGGCTTTTTTTTAATGTTAAGTAAAGCCAATTTCAGTTTTTACAATTCTCTTTAGTTGAGTCATGAAGTCAACATTTTGTTTACAAAGAAGAAAAGAAAGCATGCATTAGAAAGAGAAGTAGAATGGACGTTCAGAGGAATACCAAGCACAGGGCTTTAGAAGCTTTCTTATGAGCCCTTACCCATCCCTTAGAATTAGCTAAACCATCATTACTCACATATACTAATGAAATTGTTCTATAGCTGACTGTTTCATCACATTTAAAAGACAAAAGACAATAAAGTAAGTTCCTGCTTAAATTCATATCCTAAGAGACATTTTTAATAAAGATGATTTTAGCCATATAAAAATTTAGTATCACATAAACACTAACCATTCAGTATTATATACTCAGAAACATACAACAAACAGAGAAATAAACTAAATTAATGACTAAGATGATAGTGCTATTTTGCCCCAATTTGTTTTGGAAAAAAAAGTCCAGTCCAAAAAAAAAATTTTTTTTTTTTTTTTTTGGGTGCATGAAGAACTGGGGTGTAGGCCAGAGTTGCAGAGGTGACAGGATTCACCAGAGACAGAATGGGGAGCAGAACAGGTGGATCTACTGCAATACACTGCTAAGTGGAGCAGTGGGTGAGACAGGAGGGGTCTGCTGTGCCATGTGGGTCAACTCCCTGGTCAGGGATTGAACACAGGCCACCATGGTGATAGCGCTGAGACTTTACCCCCAGGTCACCAGGGAGGACCCAAAATTCATTTTAAAAGATCCAAAAACACGAACCAGAAAAGCAGTTGTATTGGCAGAGGTTATTCTGTCACATCCTAGCATGCAACTTCATTGTTTAGAAAATACATGCCATACAAAATCCAAGAAATATACTAGACAGTCTCTGTCTAGACAAAGAAAATAATAGAATCAAAAACCGAATTACTACCTTGTGTGCTTTCCTGACTCCCAGTGAATAATTTCCTAGCTTCCTGGATCACTACTGGCAGATATTCCAGTTTTATAACTAGAATATGAAAATACTTATGAGCTTTATTAGTAAAAAAAGGCCAAAATAAAGACATCTAAATCTCAAACTGCACTCTTGCCACTTCTCAAAGTAAGGCTGAAGCAACTTGGTACTTAAACAGGAGATTTTCAAGGAATACCAGGAATGCTGCCGAGGTGGCTTCCAAGTCTTTGTAGGTGGCATTCTTCTCGCCGTGACAGGACTGAACTAAAGGCCCAACAGGAGGTAACAGCACACTGTGCAGCTGAACATGAGCTCTTTCAGATGAAAAACAGGTGAGAGGCGATTCCATGGCCAAGAGTCCTGGGCAAATTTCTACGCATCTCTTGGTATATTTTAAATCTCCAGGAATCTTCACATAAATTCCTCATTGTTCCATTTCCAACTACACTAGTATGTATTATCGATGCACTAAACATGCTTTTTTTACTTCACCAAATAGTCTGTAATTTCATAATTTACAAAGATTCTTGAATGACTTATAAATCAATAAATTCCCCTATAAAAGGTCATGTAATACCATAAACTATCATATAAATGGTACTAACTTCTTGAACATCTCTGTAAAAGAATAATTGAGACATACTACATACATTTCACTCAATCTGTAAGTTTCCTTTTTTAACCATTCTAAATGTACTTGTTAGTCTAATCATCTGCATTGTCATTTACAAATGAACATCATGACCAATCTTTTCAAATGCTACTTCGGAAAAGTGTACATTAAAACAATACTTCCTGTGATGTCTGGATTAAGGTGGTGTTTTCCTTAGCTGTCCAATAGCAGCCCAATTTTCTATCCCTGTTGACAAAACTTAATTCTAATCAAAGTACTGGATGAATTTGTTAAATTTTCTTTTCCTTTTTTCCTTATGTCTGTTTTTGCGCTTTAAGACTCATCTTTAAGAAAACAGGACAATAATTAAAAGTGTGAAGAATCAACATGCATAAGTATTCATGCTTGTACCCAATCACTAATGATTCAGAACTACAAAAGCTGTTACTTGATAAAATTTTTGGAAACAGATGTTCAAACTTTCCAGGAATTTTAGCTTGGAAAACAAGTTTAGTCAAGAGTAGAGGCAAAGGTATCCCTTAAATATAAAAGAATTCTTCATGCATCTTAAATAAAAAGCATTCTTCAAATGCCTCTCCTAAAATTTTAAATTTCTTTATAAAATACAACTTTCAACTTGCTTCCTGTACAAAGAAGTGTACAAATATTTCTGCATGCAGAATAACCAAGTGTTTACAAAAACAATAACTAACCTTGGGGAGAGTATCTTTGTACTGACACTGTTTGAAAGCATCACCAAAATAATCGGCAGCTTGATTAGCCAATTTAGCTATGATGGCATCTTTCATTTTATCTGGAATAAAATAGTGAATTAACCATTAAAAATAATTAAAATAAATATAAAATATCTGATGTATCATAGTCAGTGCAGACACTGAGATCAAAAGTTTGTACATTTCACTTTTAAAAATGCTTGTTGAGGAAATAAATTCTTCTGCATAAAATTAGGCCAATCAAAGGGGCAAAAAAATAGATTAGTGGTTGCCAAGGGATGGAAAGGAAGGGGAATGGAGAGTAACTGCCACTGGGTATGGGGTTTCTTTTCAGAGAGATAACAATTTTCTAAAATAAGAAAGTGGTGCAAACGCTGAATTATATACTTTAAAAGGGTGAATTTTACTATATATGAATTTCATCTCAATATAAGCTGTTGTTTCGAAAGAAAAAAATTATTCCAGTTAATACTGTTTCTACATGATTGGTCCCATATTTTCATTTTCTCTGTACTTACATATATATCCCATATTCCATCTCTTACTTATAGTTTCATATTCAGAAGTCAGGGACACTGCCTGACTAGCTCCTTCTTATCAATTAGGACTGATCTACATAAGACCGCCTAAAAGAAACTCTTCCTGACCAGCAAGTCGAAAATTACCATAATGCACCCTCCATCTTTACCCCACAACCAGGCCACCAATCATCTTATTGTCTACTATAGCACTTATCTCTACAATTCTTCGGCTCTTTAGTTTCTGCCTTATCCTCCCCACGCTAAAAATTTTATAAACTTTCTGAAGCTAGAAATCTTATCTAGAGCCCATAGTCGTGACTGGTACACAGTAAGTATCCCATTAAGTATTTGCGGAATGAATGCATCTGACACGTTACAAACCTTCATAAATACTACTCCAGAGTTCAGTGTTTTACTACAGAAGCTCACTATCACCTTCTTATTTTAAAAGCCTATCACTTTTCACATGCAGCCAAATGGAGAACGGATTGAAATTACCTCTTGTGGCCTTTAAAAAAAATACTTCTTGGGCCTGTGCCAGCATGATAAGACTGAGAGTCCCAACGGTATCTGGAGAAATGTCCACGGTAGGCTCTCGACTTAAGGCAGATAAAACCGTCTCTTTAATATGTAAAAAGGCACCACTTGCAAACTAGAAGGAGGAAAAAGAATTTCTTTAAAATCTACAGGAACTTAGAGTAAGACTTAATTTTCTACTGTTATACACAAATCATTTCAAATGCTAACAGTTTAACAGTAAGTTTATTTAAATTTTTATATTGTGCGAAATATCTAAAATATAAAATATGTTTATATTGTGTGACAAACTACAGACAAAAAGAGTATTTTTCTGAAACATTAGAGTAATGAAGATTTTAAAAAAGATTAAAAATAAATTGCAGTAAAAAAGTAAATTAATGGGACAAATTGATTAAACTTACTTTAGATATATTTTCTCAAAACTAACAGGAAAATACAGGCAGTGATAAAACATTAATATTTTTAGTACTGAAATGCTCATTTTGGCACCAAACAAATTTACTCTCAAATTACTACGCAGCACGTAGGGGATACTTAAAATACTACAGTTCTCTAAGGAGTGGCATTACCTTCCACTGCTAATGATTTCTATTTGACTTTCAAGGCTTTCTTGTAAAATGTTCCCCACCTGATTTTCCTTCTAATTACATTTTGCGGAGCTTAATACTACAATAACTGCTTTTATGAAACAAATCACATTGGAAAAAAGAAAGTGGGATTAAAAGGTGTCATGGGTTATACAGACAGGCGATGCAGAGATAACGCAGGACTAACTATATTACAACGAAGTCGTCAGGAAATTCTGTAAAACTAGAACATCTGCAAGGGTGATCAGCTGACCTCGCTTAGTTAACCAATCACAAACTAGGACAGCAAGGGATCCAGTTTCTCATTCACAAATATGGAACTGGAGGCCTACATAGGCTAAAAAATTTACCCAAGAGCACAAGGGTTCTTGGGGGCCAACAGCCTAGACAAAGATTTAGGTTTTTCAATACCACCAATTATCTTTCCACCGCATTCAGTGACCTGATCTGAACTACAACAGTAACTCAAAGATTGGAATGTTTCAGTAATTCAGAATGCCCTCTAATATCTTACATGCCAATTAAATGAGTTACAGTAAACAGGAAAGTAAAATTTTACTTCATTTTCACATTTTAAATATTTGCCACCTGTAGCCTCCAAAGGAAAAAGCTTATTCGTCATGTTTGTCATCTGTGCTCATCCAAACTGATGCTAAGTCACAATTTGGAGTATACTGTTCACTTAAAATATATTTTCCTTTTGCTTTCCTAAACAGCTTTCCTCATCTCTCCACTAAATTTAAACAATGTGAAAAATCCCAGCCCATCCCTAAGAAATGCAAATTCCACAGCCACAGTGAAAGCACCTGAATTCCATAAAATTTGACATCAGAACACCTGGAACCCCAATGGACCTCTTAAGTAACACTTTTAACCTTTAATCTTCTTGTCATTAAGATGAGAATACATATATAACTGGATGTCAAGGTTTATCTGAGTCAAATAATATTCATGAAAACACTTTATATATTATAAAGTATTATTACAAAACATAAAGATGATTCAAAACATCACTAAACAATAATCACTTACTGTTTATGGAATTGAAAAAAAATTGAAAGCTGAGTAAATAACAATTGCCAGAAATTAATATGCCAGATTAGTAAATGATAGTGCCTAAAATATAAATTTAGCTAACTTAAAAACATTACATACATGACCACATTTAACTCCACAAGTTTCACTTAAACTTTTCTTGTCAAGAAGCCTTAATTTTTATGACAGTGATGAATTTTATGTGTCTCACATTAAGAAATATATAAAAAGAATGTACATATTTTTTAAATGAGGTCTTTTATTTAAAAGGGATTTACCAAGGATTTCATCTCACCCATTTAATCATTTGTTCTCCCAACATTTACTGAGCCATTATTATGTGCCAGGCACTGTGCTAGGTGCTGGGAATATGAGGGGGGCGGGGGAGGTGTATACAGGTAAGTAGTTTACCTATGGGCTCCAAATTTATGAATCAATTCAAAAAAAGTACATTATTTTTCAAGGAGAGGCCTGTGTATAAAGAAACATCTATAAACCTAAATGCATGTTATTAATTCAACTTAGAATTGATCATTATGTAGGTACTACTGTTCTGCATACCTGGTAATGCTTAGCAGCGATTTTCAATCCTTCATCATTATCCAGGTTCTGTTCTGCTGCAATCTGGCTAGCTAAGGCTGCACAATTGAACAACACACAGCTCTTTTCATATCCTAAGCTGGCAAGAGCTGTAAAAAATTGAGAAGGAAAAATGTGTGAGATTATTTTTTCTAAAGAAAATGAATGTTTCAAAGAGTAATAGGACCTCTTCACATTGACTCTCACAAAAACAAGTTTCCAGACCCATTCTTTCACCCATATGTTCCCGTATTTCCAGCTGCCCTGCCAGGCAATTTATCTCCACAACAATATTCCCCTCATCCAAAACTCAAAAGGTCAATAAATTTTTCTATCCTTTACTTCCGCACTGCTATTAATCAGATTCGAAGTGAAAAGTCATTCTCATGTCATTTCTCATTTAAATTCAAATAAATTCTGGCCTCCCTGGTGGCGCAGGAGTTAAAGTCTCAGCGCTATCAAGCTATCGCTAGCACTGGGGCATGGGTTCGATTCATGGCCAGGGAGCTAACCCACATGGCGCAACAGACCTCTCCTGTCTCTCCCACTGCTCCCCTCAGCCATGTATTTTAGTAAATCTGGCTGTTCTGCCCCCCCACTCTGTCTCTGGTGAATCCTCTCACCATCCCCTGCACCTCTGGCCTACACTCCAGTTCCTGTATGCATAAATCAAAGTAAATCTTTAAAATAAATAATTTCCATTTTCCCATCACTATTCTCAAAAGTATATCCTCCCACCACATTTTAAACCAAGTTCTCACTACTAAAACCTAAGCCAGTGCAAGCACCTCCTAGTTTAACTTCCAAGTCTCACTCCCTTATGCCAATAAAACTCTCAGAGGACTAGCAGATAATTTGGTTAAAATATTAATACAACCCTGATGAAGAATCTACATACTTCATATATATTGGGATAGCTACTGACAAAAAAAAAAAAAAACCACTCAAAATCAGAAACTAACAACTGTTGGCAAGAATGTGGAGAAACTGGAACTGCTGTGTACTATAGATGGGGATGAAAAATAGTGTAGCCATAAATAAGAAAAATTTTTCAAAACGAAGGTTAGAGCCTAGCTCATAAAGTCAAAGAAATAAAAAATGTAAGAGTTAGGAGTACCTCAAAAGAGTCAGCATCCCACTAATACAGCATTCCAAAGAAGAGGAAAAAAAAAGAAGAGGAAATTATCAAATGTAAGAAAATTGCACAGGGTCGGTGGGAGATAACAGTCTGCAAATTGAAAGGGTCAAAAATAAACGTTAAACACAAAGAATAAAAAGAAAGCCAATTAGAGCTTTTGAGATTTCTAAACATAAAGGATAAAGAGAAAATTGTAAAAATATTCCTCATCCCAAAAAGAAAAAAACCTACGAAATTATAAACCTTTCCCTTTCCAAAATTGTAACCTTTCCCTTGGTTACAAATGATAGTAAAGAACAAAGAAACAATGTGTTGAAGTTATGAAGAAACATAATTCTAAAGGCCAGTATACCTGAAAAAGAGAATAAGGAACAACAGGGTAGGCATTTATGTCTGAGAGGTAAGAGAGTTAACTTATGTTGTAAAGAGTTAGTTTCACACTGAGAGAGGTGGAAAGTTAACAGTTTTAACCAAGAATCACTCAGCCTACCCTGCGGACAGAGACCACATAGAAGTAACACTGATGGACACAGAGTAGATGAGGTAGCCGCTGCATCTAGTGCTGAGGTGTCACGGTGGCTCTGACCAGAATGGCAGTAGAAGTGTTGAGCAGTGCTGATTTTGAATATGTTTTACAGGAAAACCTGACAGGGTCTGCTGAGGAATTATCTGGACGTGGGTAATTAAGTGAAAGCATGTCAATAATGACTAAGAGGTTGACCAAAGCACCAACTGCCCTAAGTTCAAATTCACATGAGGGTAGAATACAGGTATCTTCAGAAAGAAGAAATTCAGAAAATTGATCTTTTCTCAGTAACTTACTTAAGATATTCCAGCAAAAGAGAAAAACACAGTATTCAGAAAACAATGATATTATCCAGGGTAACAGTTACACAACAGCTCCAGATTTAAGCGATTAAAGGAGAAGAAACCCTAAATGAGTCTCGCAGGAAAAGGGGGATTCTAAAGAAACAAATAGTAAGACTGCTGTAAATCTGCACTTTGCCACAGCACAGAATGCATGTGGTAATGGAACAGTTAAAATTTCGAAACACACAAAGCAGTTAAAGAAAATCATGGTCTAAATATGAAGCACGTAATTCACTATGTGACAGGAAGTCGGTGGGCTTCCACAGATAAAAGTGAACTTTATATATACAAAGTATATGACCAAATCCTTAAGTTCAAACATCAACAGTGTCATTTTGTTTTGACAATTTCTCATGGAAGGAAGTTTTCTGAAACTTTTTTTGCTCTTGTAATTAATCTTATCTTTTTTTCTTTATGATGTATTTTATTATACGGAAATCTAAATCAGATCTTTTTAGTAAATGTTAAGTTCTCCGTCCTTCAAAGAGCTCTTTATTCTTAGTATTCAATTCCATTCTTGTCTTTGACTTGTGCTCTACTTCCTTTTTTTCTTTTTCTTTCCTTTTTTTTAAAAGACTATTTATGCATACAAGCTGGGATACAGGCCAGAGGTGTGAAGTGGCGAGAGGGCTCACCAGAGACAGAGTGGGGAGCAGAACAGGCAGAACAACAGACATACACTGCTGAGGGGAGCAGTGGGCAAGACAGGAGGGGTCTGCCACACCATGTGGGAATAACCCCGGCCGGGCGTCGAACTGGCGTCACTGCTGCCAAAAGCTCCACTGCGCCACTGGGGAGGCCCTCTTATAAAACTATTTCTTATAATATTATCTTGTATTAAGATATTTGTTGGGAAAATTAATATCTGTTAAAATGCTGATTAAAAACAGGTTTACTAACTTTCAAATGATTTGGGTTTGTCCACTTCTGCCCATCTCCACCACTGCCCTAGTTTGTCAAAACTACCACCCTCTTTCCAGTAGACTACCCCAAAAGTTTCTATTTTCCTTACTCATTCTTTTCAAACTGTTCTCCAAACAGCGGTAAGAATGATCATCAAACAAGAAGCAGTCTTCCCTCTCATCATGGTGACCTACCTTTGAGTTAGCAAGTTAGTGTTTTTTTGTTAACGGCAAAGTTTGAATTAGTCAATGCTAATTTCATAATTTTGAAAGTTGTGCTGTAGTTTTGTAGGAAAGTATTCTTGTATTTAGAAAATAAATTCTGGAGTATTACATACTCAAATACTTTAATGAATTCCCGTAATACTTAAAATTACTCACAGCGCCGCTGCCAACAGCGCCACAGCGTAGCACTTAAAACCACTGCACCACCAGGGAGGCCCTTGCACTCTACTTCCTTACTAAGTTTTTCAAATGAAAATAGTTTGATTATAAAAAACAAATTTACTAAAATTCAAACAGCTGTTTAAAAAATAAAAAATGTTTTAAAAACATTAAAAATCACTATATTCTAACTCCCACAGACCCACTGTTAATTATTTTTTTGGTGTATCCTTTCACAAATAACTACATGTATATTCACATACACATTTTTTCACAAATTGGATACTATCCCATACTCAGGTTGCCTGGAATGCACAACCCCAAGAATACATGAACACTGCCCCACCTGTGGGCCCCTTGAGCTCACACTGCAGCAGCTCTGATCTGTTAACAGGTCTTTTATTCAGTGTTCCATAGACATAGTTTCACATCTCAAAAAATAGACATTTACATTTAGCATTCTAAGTATTCCAAAAATAGACAACATTCTAATGAACAGGGAGCCCATGTTTTATTTAACCAAGACATTACTAAAAGACATTTAATCCTTAATACTTGCTACTAGAAATATCTTAACTACCTCCTGCTTTATGCTATTATTTTTTGTTTCCCACTTCTTCCAGGAACTTGGTCGATTACCTAACTAATTTCAGTTATCTCCAGGATTTCTCACAATCCAGTTCTTAGTCTACCAATTTTCTTGTCACAACACTAAAAATCTTTTTGTTGTCCTTGCCTGCCTCTCATCTCCCTTTGTCCCCAAACCTTTACTACAAATTTTTGGAAACAGGCAACCCTCACTTGCTATTTCCATTTCCCTGCTTCTAGTTTAGCCCTCAACCTGAGCAATTTCTCTTCTTTAGCATCCCCTACTCAAACCTCTCTGCCTAATCCAGTGACTTCTCTGACCTAACAATGACTTGACCTCTGCCACAATGACTCTGTCAACAATGTTCCAATCTGGGTGAACAGCAGTCACCTGGAGATATTTTCAAAGACACTATTCCAGTGTCCCACCCCAGAATTTCCCCCATCACATCTGGCATTCTGCATCGTTATCTTCAAAGATACAGCTATATCTTTAACATTTCTGCAGGTAACTCTAATGTGTAGTCAGGTTCAGGAACCACTGGACTACAAGCTCCCTTAAATTCTTCTGGCATTTAATTACATGTCTTTGTTTTCCCCTAATTCCTCTGAGATCTGAAAGCATTTTCTCAAGCCCATTTCCAGAAACCAGTTCCTCTATTTCCTCTGGGTGTTGTATCTCCAGGTCTGGTTTTTAATGCTTTTTCCAAACTATATTCTAGAGGGAATAGATTTATTGTCATGTAGTGACAATTGTTTCCAAATCTATGACTCTCCCTCTTTTGAGGTTTAAATACATTATTTCCAAATACCAAAGAGAAATTTCCACCCAAACATAACTCTGAAGTCAACTTTCAACACCTATTTTTCCTTCTGACTGACAGTAAGCCAATCCAGTCATTTCCACCTCTAAAATGGCTCAAATTCATTCCTTCTCTGACTCACATATATTCCTTGTTTAATCTCACCTCTCATCAGTCTATTCTGTTTCTCTCTAATTTTGGAGTTAAGGCTTTCTGGATTCGTAACAGTCTTCATTAAATTCTTGCTATATGACATCAGAAAGTCACTTAATCTTTCTAAACCAATTTGCTCAACTGGTAATAATAGTGCCTTTCCTCACTGGATTACTAGGAAATGCAGGAAGACAGTATGTGGTATATTTTTAAAAGAGCCCTTTTTTATAACTAACTATATTAAAAAATAAATAAATAAAAGGTAATGCTATATCATAAAAAAAAGGAAAGAAAGCCCTTTTCACAGTGACTGGTGAAATGCACAACAGCCCCCTCTGTAGGTCACATGTTCCAAAATCCAGTAGATGTCTGAAACCATAGAGTACTGAATCCTTTATATACTGTATTCTTTCCTATACATACAAGCCTGTGATAGTTTGATTTATAAGTTAGGCATTGTAAGAGATTAGCAGTAACTAATAATATAATAGAATAACAACAATATACTGTATTAAAAGTTAACAGCATATGGGCTCTCTCATTCTCTCAAAATATCTTATTTTATGTAACATTTTTCAGACATGGCTGACCACAGGTAACTGAAATCAGACAGTGAACCAACCTCAAGGGGACTACTATACTCAATAAATGTCAGCTATTAACATATAAGAGGGAAGAATACAAACCATGAGTATAATGTCTGCAACTCTTCACAATTCACATTTCTAATGCTTCATCCTCCATAATCCCCAACTGAAATGGTTCCATCCCTTAATAATATTAATATATAACACACAACTTATCTGCATAACATTATGTAGTATTCCACAGTATATATTCTATAGCATGTATATATAATACATTATACAGTTATATATAAATAGTATCATCATTCATTGCTCATTGCAGTTAATATTTAGTGAGCACATATATTCACTCATTTAATCCACGAAAGAATTCAGTGAGATAAACAGTATTTTACAGCGCTATTTCTCACTTCAAACATGAGAAAACTAAGGCAAGAGGTTAATTTGTCAAACTAGTAGATCAAAAACCTTCACATCTGATGTTTGTACTGTTCCTTTCTTCCTAGATAAACCGAGTTCATTTTTCAAAGTTCAACTAAAACACTGCTTGCTTTCAACAGGCAGAATTAACTCTCCCTCATCTACATTCCCATAATTTTTTCACAGACTGATATACTACCTATTATATTTAAGAATGATCAACAGTCTTCCCAACCAGACTGAGTATCTTATTTGTTTTTATAACTAGGACAGTGCCTGGCAAGGCATAGGCTCTCTGCAAATATTTGGAAATTGCATTAAAAACTGAAGTTAAAAGGAAAATGAAATGTAAAGATTTTTATTATTTATAAGGAGTCACTAGGAGAGTAATTTCAAAAACCTAAAGTAATACAAGTGTTTAGACCAAACTTCCTACTGGTTTTATTTAAAAATAACATACCTAATTTTACAGATCCTCCAAAAAGTGAACCTTTATCAAAAGCATCCTTCCAGGTAAATGTCAAGCAGATCTTGATAAAAAGAGAAAAAACAGAAAATTTTGTTACCTTCCTGGACCTCATTAAATATTCTGTCTCTTTCAAAGAAAAAATTCACAATGAGAAAAAGGTCAAAAGCTTCAACATCTGAAACAATATCTTTCTGACCAACCAATTCTTTCCTTTTTCTGTACTAAAAAAATTTTTTAAGTAAAATAACTGGTATTAGGATATTTCAAATGATTGCTACCATAATAATCATGCATGTATTGTCCTCCCCAGAAACACTATCTTATCTTTAGAAATAAACAATGATTTGAATAGAACAGGTATTTAAAATATGACTGTCAAATAAGCTAAGAAAGCAAAGGCAATAAAGTTAATAACCACACCTTTCCCAGCAGATAAAAATGACTACTACCCATGACAAAAAGAGGAAAACAGCTGTTTTGGGGTGGATGGGAAGTAATAACTTATGTCATGACTTGGGTTGGTGGCTAGACCTGGATATTCACTTTGTAAAGATTCAAGTTATACACATGGTATGTTCACTTTTCTGTATATCTGTTATACATAAGAAATTTACTTAACAGAAAAACTGCATCTCACTCGGGTTCTAAAATATTCCAATATGAAGGTTCAAAGGAAAATTGCCTCTTTTAAATTATGTATTGCAATCCAAATATTTTTAACGCTGTATTAGTTATTTTTGATATCTATAAAACTAGAGAGAATAACATAACAACCCCCATATTCCTGGAGCCATTCTGCAAAAGGACAGAAATTCCAATCAGAAGCCTAAAAGCGCTCATTAAAAGAGAAGTATAAAAGTCACATAAAGCCCTAAAGATAGTAAAGAGGCACCTGTTAATTTAATAAAATTAAGCTACCATGGGAGGTAGGAAATGAGTGGTTTGCCATTGTCATGTAACCTTAAAACAAATTAAGATTAATAGCTTACCTGATTTTCAGAAAATGGGAATTTAGGTTCAATGGAACAGATCTGATCATAATATCTAAAAAACAGAGCAAAATTATAAATTGCCACAGCAAAATATTACACACATCTATGTAAATACAACTGGAAATTATTCATGCTTACTTTGAATGGACCACAAATCAAATTCGACCAGTCATTTTAATGTTAATGAAC
The DNA here is from genome assembly GCA_004024925.1 of Scalopus aquaticus. Classification (NCBI taxonomy): domain Eukaryota; kingdom Metazoa; phylum Chordata; class Mammalia; order Eulipotyphla; family Talpidae; genus Scalopus; species Scalopus aquaticus. Next base: position 40,595 of record PVIJ01010958.1, on the reverse strand, counting down.
ATAATCTTTTATTGTATAGGAGTTTAAGTGCACAGAATGAAAATATTGTGAGGAAAAACTCATACTCATCATGTAAGAAAAATATTTACCAATTATTATTGACTAAAAGCAAACTAACATCTCCCCAGGAAACCAATTTCTTATAATACTATTTCTTTTTTTTTTTAAAAGATTTATTTATTTATGCATACAAGCTGGGGTACAGATCAGCGGCATGGGGAGCAGAACAGGCAGATTGACGGAAATACACTGCTGAGGGGAGCAGGGGGCGAGACAGGAGGTCTGCCGCACCATGTGGGAATCTCCCCGGCCAGGAGTCGAACTGGCGTCACTGCTGCCAAAAGCTCCACTGCGCCACCAGGGAGGCCCTCTTATAATACTATTTTTTATAATACTATCTTGTATTAAGATACTTATTGGGAAAATTAGTATCTGTTAAAATGCTGATTAAAAACAGGTTTACTAACTTTCAAATGATTTGGGTTTGTCCACTTCTGCCCATCTCCACCACTGCCCTAGTTTGTCAAAACTACCACCCTCTTTCCAGTAGACTACCCCAAAAGTTCCTATTTTCCCTACTCATTCTTTTCAAACTGTTCTCCAAACAGCGGTAAGAATGATCATCAAACAAGAAGCAGTCTTCCCTCTCATCATGGTGACCTACCTTTGAGTTAGCAAGTTAGTGTTTTTTTGTTAACAGCAAAGTTTGAATTAGTCAATACTAATTTCATAATTTTGAAAGTTGTGCTGTAGTTTTGTAGGAAAGTATTCTTGTATTTAGAAAATAAATTCTGGAGTATTACATACTCAAATACTTTAATGAATTCCCATAATACTTAAAATTACAATAGGTACATTACATTATCAAATATTCAAAAAAAAATCTGGCACTATCAGACCTCATTAAACTCTCCAGACTCATGTCAGAACATTCAGTATACATCTATACATTCTATTAACTAAATTCCATGATTTCTATTTTTTTAAGGTTTATTTATTTATGCATACAAGAGCAGGGTATAGGCCAGACGTGGAGAGGGGGAGAGGAGTCACCAGAGAAAGTGGGAAGCAGCAGAGGGGTGAGGCAGGAGGTCTGCTGTGCCACGTGGGTCAACTCCCTGGCTGGGATGGAACTCACGCTGCAGTGGCTGCAGATATCTTCACAGTGCTGAGACTTAACCCCTTGCACCACCAGGGAGACCCTAAATTTCATGCTTTCTCTTGGTTCAAGGCTTCACCCAGTTTTTTTCCCTCTATACCTGCACACTTTTCCCGTAACAATTTCCCATTATTCCTGTCTAGGCTGACACATCATCTAAGAAGTTTTTCATCCATTCATTCATTCACTCATTCAACTAATATATACTAAAAGTTTACTATGCATCAAACACAAGTCTAGGACAGCAGTAAACATTTAAAAATCTGTCTTTGTGAGGCTTACTTTTAAAGGGGGAGACAAGTAAAAACAGTAGATGGTGATAAGTACTAAAGAAGGATAAAGTGTGTATATGCGGGTGAGGTGAGAAGAATGAAGTTTTATATAAGGTCATTTGACTACATAAAAGTGAAACTGTTTTAAAAACATGAATAATAGAGAAGGCATGAAGGAAGTGATGAAGAGCACTAAGCAGTATTAGGAGAAACGAATTATCAATCAAGGGAAGTGCAAGCCAAGAAGTTAGAGATGAGAGTAAACCTAAAAATATCCCTAGCACAGCAAGGAAGCCACAGAGCAAGCATGGAGAATTTAGAAGATGAAGTCAAAGAGGAATTGATGCCTTGAGTGAAACTAAGACTTTTAGTTTCTACTATATAAGGAGGGGGATCTAGCAAAGGTTTGGACCAGGGTCACAGAATCAAACTATTTTCACAACATCACCATGGCTGCTATGTAGAATACTGGCCTCCAGGTGAGGAGTAAAAGGTTAAAAGTAATAAATCAGGAAGCTACTGCAGTAACCTAGACAAGAGATGATGCTAGCATGGACCGAGATGGCCCACATGGGGGCAGACATATCATGGGCAATCTAACTTCTTTTTACATCAGCTTCCCTCTGCATTTACAGCTTCGTAGACCTCTGAACGTCTCCTCTATAAAACTTACCACAGTTTATAATGTATGTATTTATAGGATTATATGTAATGTTTTTTTCTCACAAAGAATTCTAAGCTCCACAACAGCAGCTTTACAGCTAGCCCCAAACAAACTAGTAAAATACTAAGTCTCAAGAAAGCAAATTTTTTTCTCTAAAACTAAAATCCAAGATTCTCTGTTTTGAGCATGAACAGGAATTATTAAAGAAAGAAAAAACATACTCGATGGACAGAACAGCAAGCAACAGCATGCCCTAGGGTGCTGAACAGCACGGAGGCTAATATGGCGATAGAACAAAGTCTGGCAAACTTTTCATCAAGGCTTTGCCAAGCAAAAGGCAAAACCAAAAATATTATGTAGATACATAGGTAACATGAGAAAACTTGTACCTGCACCCGTTTTGCCTGGGTTGGGGCATGTCAGACCATGAACATACTAAATACAAAACTGTCCAACTGTTATCAACTAAAGATATCCTCTGAAGAAAGACTGCCCAGGGAGAGACGCTGGTGGGGAAGAGACACTAATGAAGAGGCGCTTAGAGGAGGGGAGAAGGTAGTGGTCAACACAAACATCTTATTCTCTGCCCAGGGACACCCAAATTCAGGCACACCGTTCTCTCCTCCCAGAGCGTCCAATCATATCTACTTGGTCAGCTTACACAGCATTGCTGAATCACCAATTCCCAGTCTGATATTTCACCATTTGGTGCCAAGTTGTTATGAAAGTGCTGAATGCCAACATTACTTGGTCTCGTGCTGTGTTGGAGTTTACCCTATATACTATCTGAACAATATGGAATAAACTCCAACAAAACAAGATCAAGTAATGCTAATCAAAAGAAAGTAATCATTGCTTACCACAGATATCACAGCAGAATGCTGTTCCTAGAGTACCATATACCATAAGCTACTCCTTGGAAATAATTTCACCATATACTCCCCGCATAGTTCAGCCAAGATGACAGGTATCAAAGTTCTCTAGATATGGAATGAAGAAACAAAGAATCTACCACACCCCTCTCTTTACCACTGAAGTAGGTTCTTACAGTATTAGCAGTTTCTAGGCCAGGATATAACTCTTCGTAAACTTGTGCTGCAAGCTTTCCACATGTAGGAATATAGTAAGCCAAATGCTGCAAATAATATCTACCTTTATCGATTTTATTTTAGAAATAAATGAAACTGTTTTTCTCAACTATAAAATGCTAAATATACTTAAAAATTGTGATGCCGTAGTGGGCAGAGCTCACTTCAATTTCAATTCCAACAACCCTGAGTCTAAATCACAACTCCACCAACAAATAGCTGTGTGACCTTGGCAAGTTATTTGACCTCTCTAAACCCGTCCTAAAGTGAGGCTAATACCTCATTTAAACATGATGAACAAGAATTAATTACACTATAACTAAATGTTTACAATGCTAGAGCACATAGTACATGTTTGATGTAACTGTACTACAGATCATTTTGCAACTATTCAAAAGTCCTGTTACGTGTGTTCTAGTACTTTATAAAATGCATTAATTTTAGAGAAAATATCTAATAGCTCGATTTAAAAATTCTCGAGTAAAAAACCAGGGGATGAACACATATTCAAAAATAGGGATAGGACAAATTCCCATTAGATATTCTCATTTTCAGGGTCCTCTCTTAAGAGTTAAGTCTCAGCACTATCAACTCTTCGGCCTGAGTGCCTGAGTTCCAGGCCTTAGTTCGGCCTGAGTTTTGATCCCAGCCAGGGAGCTGACCTCTCCTGTTTCACCCGCTACTCCCCTCTACAGTGTATTTCAGTAAATCTGACTGTTCTGCTCCCCACTCTATAAAAAAGAAGAAAAATTCTCATTTTCAAAAATACTTTTTAGAGGGAAGAATGGAGAACATTTCATCTTAATCAAAGTAATACTGAAATTCATATAAGCCCATCTAGCTTCCGTCTATACTAGGGCAATAAAATTCACAATCACCAACCAAAAGGAAGAATCTGAAGAGCTGGACCTGTATTTGGTCAAAGTTAACAGTTTAACAAAGTTATCCTGAAACTTATTTTCACACATCTTTCTTCAGCCAATCTATCACACAGAAGAATCATAGAGAGGTACTGTTGCAGTAACGTAAAAGTGAACTACTCGGGCAATCAAGAGATCAGGACCTTATCCTAGTTCCTCTCCAAAGTTAGCCATATGGGCTTAAAACTGCTGTGTGAAACACTACATAAGCACAAGATTCTAGCACAAGACTCATTACTCTTACACAGAATGAAGATAGTCTGAACAAGTTATTTTATTTACTAAACATTAGAAAAGTCAAGACACAGAACAAATCAGATTTTAAATGTACCTATACATTTTCATGTTTATTCATCTATGCAGAATAAAATTCCTGAGCCTTAAAATTAAGGTCTGGTAACTACAGATACTCCATGAGACCAAGGACCAAGTTAGTATATATCCTTATATTCTCCACACTGATTATCAAATTGTAGAAATGTCATTATGCTTTATTATCACCACATCTTCACTCCCAAATTAATAAGCAGAATGTATACAATTGATGTGAAATAGAACCACAATATTTTCTTTCCTGATCTATAAAATATTAGTGATTAGGAAAAAAGTTCAGAAATCATAGGCAGCTCTATCAACTTTGCAAATAAAAAGTAAACCATAATGCAAAAGAATATTACCCCACAAAAGGATGACAGACAAATCTATTTAGAAATTTTACAAAGTCTATATAAAATAACTGAGTAAAAGGAAACAAAAGCAAAACTACAAACTATTAAAAAATAAATGTGGGCCCTCCCTGGTGGCCTAGGGATTGTCTCAGAGCCATCTCCACTAAGACCTAAGTTCAACCCCAGCCAGGGAGCTAACCCATGTGGTGCAGCAGACCTCACCTGTCTCACCCACTGCTCCCCTTAGTAGTGTATTTCAGTAAATCCACCTGCTCTGCTTCCCACTCTGTCTCTGGTGAATCCTTTCACCGTTCCTCTCCCACCCTCCCCACCCCACACCTCTGGCCTAAACCCCAATCCTACACAAAAATTTAAAAAAGAGAGAGTTGGGTTCCAGTCTCATGCCTGCCAGCAAATAGCTGTGTGATGGTAGATAACCCAGACTCAGATATAGATAGATAGATAGATAGATAGATAGATAGATAGATAGATAGATAGACAGACAGACAGCAGACAGACAGAACTAACTGTGAATGAGACTACACATCAAAATAAAGATATGAGGCCCTCTCTGGTGGTGCAATGTGTTAAGTCGCAGCACTATGAAACTATCCATAGCCACTGCAGCACAAATTGGATACCAGGCCGGGGAGCTTCCCACATGGCACAGCGGACCTCCCCTGCCTCACCCTCCACTCCCCTCAGCAGCGTACTTCAGTCAATCAGCCTGCTGTGCTCCCCACTCTGTCTATGGTGAATTCTCTCACCACCCCACACCTCTAGTCTACACCCCAGCTTGTATGCATAAATAAATAAATCTTTTTAAAAAAAGATACGAATGTTACCAAAAGTAAATAAAAAAGGACAATCCTAAATGTATTGCAAAACAGAAAAGATAAGAAACGAATCAATCAATACAAAAAGAAAGAGGGGGCCTCCCTGCTGGTGCAACAGGTTAACGCACACTATGAAGCTATCCGCAACCACTACAGCATGAGTTTGATCCAGCCAAGGAGCTTCCCATCTTCCCATATGGCGCAGCAGACCTCTCCTGCCTCGCCTGCTGCTCCCCTAAGCAGTGTACTTCAGTAAATCCACCTGTTCTGCTCCCCACTCTGTCTCTGGCGAATCCTCTCACACACCCCCATCTCTGGCCTACACCCTGGTTCTTGTATGCATAAATAAATAAATCTTTTTTTAAAAAGATAGAGGAAAAAGAAAACAAATGAATGATAAAGGTGGGAAACTAAAAAAATGTAGACTTGTTACTAAAAAAAGAAAAAAGTGGTTCCATATCGTTAACAACTTTGATCAAGGAAGAAAGCATACATAACATATTCACAACACTAAGAATAAGAAAAAATTATTATTACACATTATGAGATTAAAACAATTTGCAAAATTCCTGCTAATAAAAGATACTATAAACAAAGCTGAAAGATAAAAATTTTATTTGAATATAATATTTGAAATATAAGTAATAGGAAAAGAATAAATATCCAGCAAATTAAGCTCTTAAACATCAGTAAGGTAAAACCAAACCCAATAGAAAAAGGGCAAAGAAAAAGAACAGGCAATGGACAGAAAAAGAAATTAAGTAACCACAGAGAAACAAGGACACTGCAACTAAAACAAGTTATCATCTCTCACCCAACAACTTAGCAAAGAGCACTGATACTTGTGTCTACATAAAAATTGCTTTAGAGATTTTTATTAAAGTATGTTAATTCTAAAGATCAGCTAAGTATCCTAAGGTTAACTTTAAAAAATTATATGTATAATCAAACTAATGGTCTTTGCAACTCAACCGTCTTATCTTTAAAATTGACACCAAGAGATTATAATCTCACTGAGCAATCATTTCAGTATCCTTTGGGGGAAATCAACCCCAGTCTATACTACTATTCCTTTGATTCATGGAGGATGGAGAAGTTAAACCAGCAGAGTGACTCAGATAAGGGCAATTAAATTAGCCCATTTCCCATCATCATAAATGGACACAAGCCAACCAATCAGAGGCCTCCCATGGACTTTCCCCAGAGCTGAAGAGTACTCTCATATAAGATCCTAGTGTAATGTACCATCATAATTACAGTAGAGCGACCCGTGGACATCTCTGCCAACACAAGAACAAAGCTGGCCTAAGGGGAGCTCCATGAAGGCAAGATGATTTCCTAAAACTAATAAAGCAAGATGCCTACACTTTTCAGCTAGGTAAAAGTTAGTTTTACCTGCACTTCTCCTACTTGTATCCTAATACAGCTGTGTTTCTCAATGAAACAAAATACATTACACATAGGAAATGAGAAATATTAACAAGGGAGATCAAAAAGTTTTTAATCATAAAGGGCTATACAAAGGTTCTGCCATCCTAAATAAATAGTACTAATAAAAGAAATTTTAATTAAATATAACATGTGCTCAGTATTTGCTAAAATAAAAAACTGACTCTACTATGTACATACCTGTTTATAAACTGACTTCAAGCAAACTATCTTGAACGTTCTATTATGTCAATCATACTTCATTTCCACTATAGTTCCTAACCTTCAAAATTCTCTATTTGTAACCTGATTATAATGAACTTAGACTTTTGTTCCAGTGTGCCAATTCTCCCACTTCCCTTTAGCAACTACTATTATGAAATCCAAACCAGATCATGATAGTCATAAGACAAAAAAAACGGGAGAAGTTAGAGACCTCCCCAAAAAGTGAAGAAAACTTGTTCTGGTTAAATGTGACAAGAGAAATCTGAACGTGGCTGACCGTTCTCCTTAGGTATCGCATCCACCAAGTGCACCGAGGGCTGGAGCGGCCCAGCAGGAAGAGCCAGCAGACCAGCGGCGGCCCGTCTGGCCGCTCCTGTTCACCAGGGAGGAATGCAGACCACACCTACGCGCCTAGCCAAATCAGGGCGGGGCGCCCAGCCTGGACCGTGGGTGGTAAGGGAAGCAAGCAGGAAAGGGGGAGGCAAGAAGAAGGGTGGCTAAGGGAGGCTGGCTGGCTGGCGCAATCTCCCCACCGCCCGGCCCCGCGCCTACCTCAGAAGCGTCTCGAGCGCGCCCTCGTGCTTATCCAGCGGGCGGCCGAGCGCGGCCCGGCGGAGCTTGCTGAGTTCCTCGGCCGCACGGCAGTACTGGGCCTGTTCCTCCCCACCGCTGGGATATGTCTGCTGGATGAACTTCACCAGCGGCTTGGCCAGGTCCACCTCCGAGGTTTTTTTCAGTTGTACCGAGATGAACGTCGCCATGGCGAGCGCCTCGGCCGCCGTTCGGGCCAGTTAGACCGCGGGACGGCGACGATGGCCAGGGCGCGCGGGGAACCGAGTTGGCAAACCGGCGGACTGGCGGACCGACGGGCAGACGGACGTACGCTCTGCCTGCACTTGGGGTCCAGCCACTTCCGGGAGCTCTCGCGCAGGCGCACTCGGCGCGGGGCGCGCGCGCAGCCCGTGGTCACGTGAGGGTGTCGGGTGGCGACTGTGCTTACCAGGGCCTAGTTCCGCTGGGTCAGCGGGCTAAGGTCCTGGCTATCGCCACTTAGGAACTCTCCCCTTTATCCTCACCGCCGCGGCGGGCGGACAGAATGCGTTCATGTAAAAACGGCTATGCCTCTGCTAGAACAACTTGTTGATGAGGTTGTCCTGTTACCACCTCCTGCAATAGTTTTCGGCTACCTGTCCGAGACATGGCAGCCTGAGGGTTACCGTGACCTGTGGGTAGTTCATTCAGCCGACTGCTGTGTACAAGTACTGAGCGCAGAGAGGGCATAGTAGGCTACGTCCCTGCCATTGTGCAGCTTACAGCCAGGTAAGGACATGGATACCTAGGTGAACCAAAGAAGTGTGAGGAATAAAACAGTGTGCTTGGGATGTAGGGTATGGATGTCACTAGGGGGGAGAAAACTAATTTTAACAACAGAGTTAGAAAAGGCTTCTGTGAGAAAGTGAACTTGAAATGATACCTGCAGTTTGAGAAGATGCTTGACATTAGAAGAAAAAGGTGGCAAGGAGAGTAGTACCCAGGGAGAACCTCTAGCCCAACGAGGTGACCAGTGCAAAGACCCTAGGAGGTAAGCACCTCACGAGTTAAAGGAGTTAAACAGTGTGACAAAAATTTAAAAAAGCAAGTTGGGAATGGAATGAAATAAAGTTGGAAGAGTAAGCACATATCAAATCATCAGATCCTTGTAGGTAAAATTAAGGAATTAACATTGTAGAATAATTGCAAAGGAAGCTATAAATGGCACTTAAGCAATAGGGACATGGCACAATTTACATTTTCAAAAGATTACACTGTATATCGATCTGATGATTTTGTGTCTCTGGATGTAGTATCCTGTGTACAATGTACCCTGTGATGTTTGATGTGATATATTCCAGGCTAAAATGTTTCACTTGAATCTGTCAAATTGTTGGGGGGAAAGGAGTCTGTAACTCTAGGAATAGGTTTATGGACCCCACCCCCCATCTCAGCCCAAAGAGATCCAAGACACCAAGGACTACTAATCCTTTAATGTCATCATCACTGAAGAAAAGATTATCAAGAACTGAGGGGTGGAGTTAAGCAACCGGGTTTGGTATATAACCAGACATGTGAGCTTTGAGGGTCTCTTGGCTTCTTGCCAGGCTACATCCTGCCATTAGGGGTTTCCAGCTCAGCAGATCTGGTAGGACGCATTTGCTGATTTATCGCTCTCTTTTTCCCTGAGTTATTCATTTCATTTCCCCACTTTTTTAAATAAACCCTTTATTAACCTTTTTGTGTGTGCCTGCAGTTGTATCTTATTATAATTCTTTTGTTTTAAGTGCATGGGTGACAACCCACAGTCAGGCAACCCATTTCATGTCAGGGTTGCCCTGTGGCAAAACCTTTGCATCTAACACAATTCTTTAAGAAACACAGGGGATAGAGGAGCAAACCAAATGACACCATAGGAAGTAACCAAGTAAATCCAGAGGGTGGAATGTTCTCCAGGAAAACTGGTCCTATCTCTTCAACAATTTATTGTTATGAAAAGAGCCATTCTTCTATCAAAAAAAAAAAGTTAAGAGGGCCTCCCTGGTGGCACAGGAGTTAAGCACTGTGCTGTTGAGCTGTCAGCAGCGGGTGATGCGAGTTCTGCGCCCGGCCAGGGAGATTCCCACATGGCGCAGCAGACCTCTCCTGCCTCTCCTGCTGCTCCTCTCAGCAGTGTATTTCCATCGATTTGCCTGTGCTGCTCCCCACTCTGTCTCCGGTGAACCCTCTCGCCACCCCATGCCTCTGGCCTGTACCCCAGCTTTTATGCATAAATAAATAAATCTTTAAAAAAAAAGTTGAGATATAACAGTTTGAATTTAATCCAAGTTTGAACAGATCATCTATAATATGCATTTTGAAGACAGTAGAAGAAATTTGACAATAGATGGATCGCATATAAGATAAAAATGTATTACCATGGAAAGGTGAAGAACATTAACTTCAGAGCAAATCACAGAATAGTATGTATGTTACAGTATCTTGTTCTGGTTACAAAATGCATTTATGTATATTTATGTACTATGAAGATAGACCTAGAAGAATTAAACATTAAGTTGTTAGCAATTGTAATCCTTGGAAGTAAAAATGTATAATATTTTCCCTGCCTTTTTATGTAATTGTTACAGCATATATACTACTTGTGTTATAATGGTTTGTTTTACCATGATTTTTAATTTTATTTTGATTGAAAGTCTAGATTAAACTTAATAAAATAGCAATACTGGTGAATATATAGAAAATGCATTAGAGAAAGGCAAGATGTAAACAGAGGCAACTCATCAGACCATTTCAGAAATCCATGCAAGAGATCATGAACCTAACATTAGTAAGGGTGAGCCAAGTTGATATATTCTTGAGTTAAAAATTGACGAATTTGTTGATAAGCTATATAGAAAGGTGAAGGAAAGGAAGTGATCAAGGATGACTCCCAGTTTAGTGGCCTGAACATCTGGATGGTAGGTAGGCAGAATCATTTACTGGTATAAGGAAAATTGATGGATAATCCACGGATAGGAGCAGGGGGTGGGTTGTTATGTAGCTAAATCTATGGTGCAAACAAGCAATATACTTGGGGAAAAAAGAGAGTCAACAAGGATAAATAGAAAGGAATAAAAGATATATACTGGGCAAATGGAAACAACTAGAATAAGAGGTTGTTATGTTGATAACAGAAGATTCAGAAGATTTAACTATGATTAAAGGCTCCTCATAATAATAAAGGATAGAATTATCCAGGAGGGAAAAATGTAACTAAAGGCTACAATTAAAAGTTTTGAATAACTATGTATCAGATAACCCAAAATATCTGTATCTGAATACCATCACAAAAAGGAAACTACAAAATTAAATTTCCAAATAATCTAAAATCTCTCACCAAATGTATATATAGATAATGGAATAAAAAGGAATATTGCTTAGGAATGATCCAAAGAAAACATATTTGGAAGCAGGAAAGGTGTATTAAGGCTGCTCTGAATAATAATGTGTAATACTAACCTCACTATGAGAGGTGTCGCCCTGCAAATTATAGGACAGATGAGAAAGCATATGTCTTCCAATCTGTGGTTAGGCTGTACTCTTTGAAAATTAATACTTGTCTTTGGAAGATGGTGATTCAACAGCCACCTGAGAACCTTTAGGACAAAGAGTCTCATCTACAACTCACAGCAGAAGTTCCTTCACTGCTTTGTAATTTTTGTTCCCCACCATAATTTAGAACATGAGAAGACTCCACTGCCCTAGCCCACCACACTCTATTCCAGGTATTTGTCTAGCTAAGTGGTTCTAAACCATAGGTAATTTTGCCCCCCAGGAGATGTTTAGCAATTTCTGAAGATATTTTTGGTTGTCACAACTTGGGGGAAGGAAGAGTGCAACTGGCATCTAGAGAGTAAAGGTCAGGGGCATTACCTCTAACGTACAAGACAGTCCCCAACACAAAAGCTTATCCAGACCAAAACATCAATAGTACTGAGAGTGAGATTCACTCTTGAAAATCATACTGCACAGAACAGTTTCCAAATACTGTGAAATATACTCCTCAGGGGACAGTCTAATCCATTTGGAAGGGGTAGATTATTCCAAAGAATGAAAAAAAGGCTTTGATAGGTAGGAAGGAAGTATTATTGCTGATTGGTGCCCAAGAGTAGTAGAGGAAAATTTAGGAACTGGAATACAAAGAGGGTTGAATTTCTTGAGATGTTCCAATTAAACTAAAAAGAAAATCATTCTTTTTTGTTGCCTCAATCCTCACTAAATCATAGCAAGAAATCAAGCAAATCAAGAAATCATAGCAAAGTGTGACTGGTTCCAGAGTCACACCTCTGCTGATCCCCTGCATTGGAAGTGACAGCTTATCCTAAGGACTATGTTCAGGGCTTCCAGCTGGGAACCAGCAGCAACATTATCAGTGGTTCGTGCAGAGATGGAAACCCCAAAATGAATACATATCTGAAAATATACTTCTCAGGGGACAGGTTTGGGAGTTCCCTCCCAAGGGGAGGGATTTAAGAAAAGTTAAAGGGATTTAAGGGATTTAAGATAAGTTATACTGCCTGGTAGATGTAGAGGACCTGCCACCTGTACACCCTTACCCATTGACCCTTCTCTTCAGTGTCGTAATCCTCACCTGGTTATCTTCACCTCTCTCTGTTTGTCCTATGTCTTAACAATTAAAGGATAAGGACATGGCTTAGGCCTTAGATCATTAATGGAATCCCATCCTCAAGTCCCAGTAATTCAGTAAAAGAAAAAAAAATGACCCAATTATGGCTGTCAAAATATAAAAGAGGTTTGCCAGGTCTCAGAGAAAGTAACTTTGCTCTTTTGAGAATTTCTTAAAATGACCTTTCTTTCCCTAGGTTTGGATAAAGAAAAATATGTTTGTATGCCAGAGTTCTTACTTATGTACAGTAGAAATGAACTGCAGGTAGTGTAGCAGAAAATTAATTTACTAAACGATATCAGGGAGTTCACAGACTCTCTTGGAAGACCAGAGGATCAGGCTTCAGGGTCACACAGGAGGATCTATGCCATTGCTCCAGATACACACCACTGCTGCCCCACTGAGCACTACTATCCCACAAACAAAGAGTACTCTGCCCTGGGGACTTCTCCATGAACCTCTGAAATTGCTACCACTAGAACTGGTGCCACCAATCTTGCCAGAAGTTTCTGCATTGCTCTTGCATTTCCATGTCATCAGTTACATTGGAATGTATTGGCAGAGCTACATAGAGTCTGGGAAGCAGAGTTTCTGTATTTGGTGAAGGACTTACATGTGGAAAATTGCTCTGCCACTTCCCCCACACCCCATCAAGAAAGCTTTCAAAGGTGCCTTGCATCCATAAAGAATGCACATGTGAAAATAAATGCCTGTGACTACTATATCATGTTGGCAACACTCACGACTTTGTTGGGGAATTCACCTTCAGATGAAATTAGCATACCAGAAGTCAAAGGAAAAAGGTAAAAAGAAACTGAATTAAAAATCACTGAGATGCTCAATTAAACTAAAGATGAAGCCTATGCTTTTTCTTGGATCTAGGTGCATGGCTCCATAAATCTCCAGTGTTGTTTGAACCTATTGGAGTTGAATTTACTGTAACATACAAATGAACACACCATAAATGATATAATATATAAAACCTCCTAAATTCTTAACAATGAATGTACTAGATTACGCTATGTACGCTTTAAATTTGGATATATGTTACTATCAATACATTACCTTCCAAAATGGTTTCTTCACTAACTCACTAACAGTTGCCCTGCCTTTTAATATTTATTAACCTATTAGATGAAAAATAACATTTCATCATGCTTTTTATCTTTTTGTTCAATAAATTAATAAAGTATGAATTAAACTAAAACTCTTTTTAAGTGTGAGTTATTTCTATCCCTTTTTTCTGTTGGCTGCTTATTTTTATACTTTGGTCATTTTTCTACTGATTTACTCTTTTTCCTTATTAACTTATAAGTGTTTTCGTTTATTAAGAAAATCCGGTATGTTTATGGTCATACTACCCTGAATGTACCTGAATTCATAAGTAAAGATCTGGTTAGTACTTGGATAGGAAAGCACCGGGGAATATATAGTACAATGTGCTTTAATTTATTTATATGATACATGTGTTACATATGTTACATGTATACTTAGATGTAAACATGTTGTATATATCATGTTTACTGTATGTATCCTTCCATCATAGGCTCAGGAAGAGAATCTAAAGAGTCAATCTTGCTTATAATTGACACAAAATCAGTATACAAATGTTAGTTACATTTTCACACACTAAAAGACTATTGGAAAGAGAAATTAGAAAAACAATCCTATTTACAATAGCATCAAAAGATAAAATACTTGGAACAAGTCTAACCAAGGAGATGAAACATTTGTATAGCAACTACTAAAACATGGATAAAAGAAATTGAAGACACAAATAAATGGAAAGATATTTGATATTCATGGATTGGAAGAACTAATATTGTTAAAATGTCCATGCTACATAAAATAGTAAGTTCATCCTATGTAACCCCTAGTCAGAATTCCAATGACATTTTTCACAGAGAAAGAACAAACCTAAAATTTGTATAGAACCACAAAAGACCATATATAGCCAAAGCATCCCAAGAAAGAATAAATCTCAAGGCATCACACTTCCACTATAGTAATCCACAAAGCTTTTATAATCAAAACAGTACAGTTTTGGCATAAAAATATATGTAGATCAACGCAACAGAATACAGAGCCCAGAAGTAGACCACTGCATTTAAATAAGTCTATGCAATTAATTTTTGTCCAAGAAGTCAAGAATATACAATAACAAAAGGATAGTCTCATCAATAAATGGTGCTGGGGAAAAAGTATAGCCAGATACAAAAGAATGAAACAGGATCTCTATCTTTTTTTTTTAAGATTTATTCATTTATGCATACAAGCTGGGGTATAGGCCAGAGGTGTGGGGAGGTGAGAGGATTCACCAGAGACAGAGTGGGGAGCAGAACAGGCAGACTGACTGAAGTACACTGCTGAGGAGAGCAGCAGGCGAGACAGGAGAGGTGTGCAGCGCCATGTGGGAAGCTCCCTAGCTGTGGTTCAAACTTGTGCTGCAGTGGCTGCGGATAGCTTCATGTGCTGGGACTTAATCCACTGCACCACCAGGGAGGCCTAGGATCCCTATCTTACACTGTACACAAACATCCACTCAAAATGGATTAAAGATTTCAATATAAAACCTGAAACTATAAAACTCCTAGGAGTGGGCCTCCCCAGTGGCTCAGCGGTTAAACGCTGCGCTGTGGAGCTGTTGGCAGCGGAGATGCGAGTTCCCCGCAGCAGTGTATTTCTGAGATGCCTGTTCTGCTACCGGCTCCGTCTCTGGTGAACCCTCTCGCCGCCCCGTGCCTCTGGCCCCAGCTTGTATGTATAAATAAAAAATAAATCTTTTTTTAAAATAAATAAATAAATAAAACTCCTAGAAGAAAGCATAAGGATAAGCTCCTTAAATTGAGCTTGACAATTATTTTTTAATTTAACACCAACTGCAAAAGCAGCAAAAGCAAGAATAATAAGTGGAGCTACCTCAAACTAAAAAGTTTCTGCACAGCAAAGGAAATTATCAACAAAATGAAAAATCACCCCATGGAATGGGAGAAAAAAGTGTCAATGACATATTCAATAGGGTATTAATACCCAAAATATATAAGAAACTCATACAACTCAATAATAATAACAATAATAATAAAAACAAATAATTTTTAAATGGGCAAAAATCCTGAAGAGACATTTTCTCAATGAAGACATGGCACGCGACCAACTGGTGCGTGAAAGGAAGCTCACTAAACAAGGAAATGCAAATTGAAATCATACTGATGTAATACTTCACACTTACTAGAAAGACTATCCTAGAAAGACAAGTGATAACAAATGCTGATAAGGGTACAGAGAAAATAGAACCCTTGTATACTATTGATGGGAATGTAAATTGGGGTAGCCACTATGAAAAATAGGTGGGAGTTTCCTCAAGGAATTGCAAAAGAACTATCATATGATCTTGGAATCCTACTACTGAGTATATATCCAAAATAAGTGAAGTTATTATCTCAGATAGTTATTTGCACATCCATGTTCATTGCAGCATTATTCACAAAACCAAGACATTTAAACAACCTATGTGGCTGTCAACAGATAAATGGATACCAAAAATGTGAGAGATAATAGAGTATTATTCAGTCACAAGAAAGAAGATAATCCTGCCATTTATGACAACACAGATGAACCTGGAGGCCATTATGGTAAGTGAATTAAAGCAGAAAGAAAGACAAATACAGCATGGTGACACAGTGGAGTCTAAAACAGGAAAGTTTGAACAGAGAAAGTACAATGGTAGTCACCAGAGTGTGGGGAAATACCAAGAAGTTGGTTAAGAGTACAAACTTTCTAAGATAATATAATGTCTGAGGATTTAAAATGTAGCATGGTGACTGTAGTTAATAACACAATCTTGCATGATTGAAATTTGCCTAGAGAACAGAACTGAAGTGTTCATACCAAAAAAAAGTAATGAACATGGAAATTCTATTGCAGTGTTACATATGTCAAATCATAACATTTCACAGTTTAGCTATATTACAATTTCATTTGTCAACTATACTTCAGTGGTGCTGAGGGGGAAGTGAAAACTGGTAAACTGCTGAAATCCTTACAGACCCCACAAGGTGTCAGTGGTGAAACACAGACGATCCGCTGTATCAAGACTGTTCACAAGATGGAGCTATTAAAACTTGAGTGCTCTCTGATAGTCTGTATTCCAGTGTCAAAAACATAAGGACTCCTTTTCCTAGGACAAACGTGATGCTAGACTAAAATTTATAAGAGCTGGGCTAGAAACACGTACTCCTAGCCAGTAATGTTAAACCCACTTAAGCAGTCTAGGTGCCCCTCTTCTTCATGGTGAATTTCTCCCAGGTTAGCCTTTTGCTGCCATCTCAGGGCCATTTTAGTGATGTAGCAGCACTAACGCCCCTAAAGAAATTTGTCAGGGTTTCAATAACTTCCTTCTTAGAAGACTGCTCAGTCTTTGAGAAAATTTTCTGACACTTCCAGCAACCTTCAAACTCCTGGTACCAAAGGACACAAGAAGAGCAAGCAGCCTTGACAACTCCCAGAGTGCCCAGCAACAAGTTTTCCCTATCAACCTTACACCTGCTTAATTAGAAGGAATCTCCTTTCTGGGACAAAGGATTATTGGGGGACTACCACTTACAGAAATGTAACTTAACAATTTTAAATGGTAGTTTCTCTGCTAAAAATAAATTTTAAATTCTGCCTGAGTGGCTTATTATATAGAAAAATGGGGGTTTGTCACACCCATTGTTTTAAAATTCCTTTGCTTATTTGAGGCAGTTTAGCCCATTAGATAAGAAAGTCTGGAATCCTGATCTCTTAGTCTGGTAAGGCTGCTATAACAAAAATACCACAAACTGAGTGACTTAAACAACACATATTACCCACATTTTGAAGTCTGGGCAAGTCCAATATCAATACGCCAGCAGATTAATTGTTGATGAGGGCTCTTCTTGGTTTGCAGATGGACATTTTGTAGTATCCTCACGTGGTGGACAGCAGAGAGAGAAACAAACTCTCTCATATTTTAACTTATGTACCAATTTAATAGGGAGAACTCTACTTTCGTGATCTAATTACCCCCCCCCAAAGGTCACCATCTCCAAAGATCATCACATTGGGAATAATGTGGGGTAAGTAATAGTACTTATCTTTAGATGTGAGGAGCAAGGCTTGGAGATGTTGAATAAATGGCTCAAAGTCACACAGCTAGTAAATACTGCAACTAGAATTCAAACTCTGGCAGTTGGGTATTAATGAATCCCACCAAATCAAATAAATAATTAAATTAAATAGTGTGCCTGGCATACTAAGTACTCAATGTTAGCTGCTATTGTTATTATTTTTGTTATTATTCATATTATTGTCACTATCTAAAGCCTTGCTTTTATATCTCTTCAATGTATTGAAGTAGAAATAGTAGAAAGAAAAAATAGAAAACATTATTGCTAATAACAAATCACTGAACCTAAAGAATTATCGAAAAAATTTCGCACCAATTCCCATTTCAGTTCCCCACAAGTCAGCTTCTTATTAATCATCACTTTTTATACCATAAATTTACTACTATATTCTACTAAAACATCCTTTGTCATGGGTGTGATTTTCACTAATGTTCTGTTACCTAACGGGATTGTTTCAGCTGTCATACTCTATAAACAGCACGAACATGATAATAGTTAAATCTTTATTAACATCCATTATTATTGCCTTAAAATGTATTCCCAGTAGTGAATTTGGCAAATCAAAGGACATGGGCACTTTTGTGGTTTTTTTTTGTTTGTTTTTTTTTTTTTTTTTTTTTTTTTTTTTTTTTTTTTTTTTTTTGTCTCACAAAGCTGTGTCTCATCTTTGCTTTGTACATACAGGTACCCAGCAATTTATTGAATGAGTAAGCATTCACTTGACAGTCCTTTTTTAAATTAATTTTTTTATTTATATCCTTTACATTATTGTGTATTCCCCGTAGGTTTCCCACCACCAGTTCACCTGTGAACCATCACCATAGTCTCTTGTGCTTTCACTCTGACAGTCTCAAGAGAAAAAAATTAATAAAATGAATTCACTGTCATTTTTTGTTTGAGCATGGGCATTGAGTGGTTCCCTCTCGCACTTCAGCCATCTGTATTTTTTAGTGATGGTGTTCAGCAGAAGTGAGGAAGGAGGTTATACAACTAGACACCAGGAAGTGGTGATACGATTGATCACTACAGGCTTCTGTGCTAAGGGGAAACAAAGGAACTTAGATCAGAGTCATCTGGTAGCTTAGGTCTCAGGGAACAGTAACCAACAAAACAAGGTCTTTGCAGCACAAGGGACATCACAGCCAAGAGCTATACCTGAAAATATGTAACAACCAGCATATCATCTCCTCTCTAAGAATGTCTTTCAATTTGCAATTTATGTATGTTCAGGATATCTTCAAAATTTCAGCAGAAATACCCCATGTTTCCTCTATATAATCCCCATCTTCATTTGGAGGAGACTGCAAGAACCTGTAGCAAATCTTAGACACTTGGATAAATTTAGTGCAAAAAGCATCTCAAGCTAAAGTTAGTCCATATAGAAGTGCCAGAAATAGAATGATCACTTACCCAAAAACCTCCATCTTGAGAATGAGGCTGACAGTTCTCATCCATCATAGATGGTATTTAGTAAATGTTTTTTAGATAAACAAACCAAAGAGTAAGTAAAATTGCCCACTTGTAAACTGAATAAAAATATTGGGAGGGAGACTGAGTCAAAGATATGTAGGAGGATTTATTTAGTGTATCAACATAAGGTCATCCGATTCAGACCCAAACTTCCTGCTACTATGACCTTGCTCTGTGATAGTAAAAGGTACCTTGAGGGCCTCCCTGGTGGCACAACGGGTTAAGCGCAGCACTATGAAACTATCCAGAGCTCCATCCCCAGCCAGGGAGATTCCAACATGGTGCAGCAGACCTCTCCTGCCTTGCCCGCTGTTCCCCTCAGCAGTGTACTTCAGTAGCTCTGCCTGTTCTGCTCCACACTCTGTCTCTGGTGAATCCTCTCACCACCCCACACCTCTGGCCAAGCTTGTATGCATAGATAAATAAATCTTAAAAAAAAAAAAAGTACCTTGAAAAAAATACCAAGTTTGCCTGGAAAGCTGAAGAGGGTAGCATAACATTCCTTCTATGGAATTCTAGCCTCCAAACCATGAAATTAATGAATGTCTACTGAATAGGTGAGGTGCCCCTAATGATTTGGTATCTATCAACTCCAGTAGAAATAAAGATTAATTGCTAAACACCATAAAAAGAGGACAAACTTGCTTGTCTCTTGGCAAAGCAGATACCCAGGAGAGAATGAAAGAATTTTTGAATGAATAAATGTATGTCTCATCTTTTATCTGCTCTGCCAGTACAAGTCCCCATACCCACTTGAACAGACTTTAAAATAGATCATAAAGCTCTTCAATTTCTTGAAAGAGTTCTATTGTTGCTTATGTGGAAAGTAGACAAAAACATGAACCAAAGCAGGAAAGTATATTTGACAAGAAGCTAATTTGTGAAGAATTGTATTAGGGAATGTCAACCCAAGTTGCAATAATGAATAAAATTTATAGCCAAAGACATTATCAATTTAGGACAGAGAAGATGTGGTTCAACCAGTTATAGAAGCTTTGAAGTAAACAATTTCATCCTAGCCCCAGGTAAAACTGTGAGACTGGCTTTGTCTGTCTGTGGACCCTGGACCTCATAACTTTTCTAAACCAAAAATCCTTCATGTTTTCTCCATGTCACAGCAAAAATATGATGGTGGTAAACTGAAATTATTTCCAAAGATACCTTTAATCCAGTTCTCACAATGGTCTGGGCAAATTTTCCAGGCTATAGACAGTAGTACACCACCACTGAGTTGAAATAAGCTCCAGTATTTTTCTTGAAGAAAGGGCTTGGATTTCTAACTTTTATTTTCTACTTTTTTACAGATATATGCCTGTTGAAAACCTGGTTTTCTCCTCAAAAAAGTATAGTTAGACAGAAGTTGATATGGATAGTTCAGGGGAGGTAGTGGAGGGACATGTAAACATCTTTAAGACGTTTAGTCGTTATAAATATCTTGGAAATCTTTACTGCTTAGAAGTTTTTACCTCTTTCCAGTCTCTTAAATCCAGTGATTATTAGATACATAACCAACAACTCCTAAATAGGGTTCACTTAGATAAGAAGATAATCCAATGCAAACTGAACTGGGTGTTTCTTTAAGTACTTTATATAGAATCTCTGTACTCTCATTATTCAACCTGCTCTTTTTAAAATTGTGAATCACCATGATCCTCATTCTGACCAATACTGTAATGTTTCACTGCTGGAGCGGGGAAAGGGAGGAGGGTTGGTGGGGAGGATGGATATTGCATTTTAAACCCTGTACATTATATCTTGTAGATTTAGTCTTACTAGATATACAGGAATTTTTGAAGACAATACTTTGAAAGGGATTTTTGAAAACTTAATAAATCACCTTGCTGGGGCCTCCCTGGTGGCGCAAAGGGTTAAGCTCAGCACTCTGAAGCTATCCAGAGACACTGCAGCTCGAGTTCGATCCCCGACCAGGGAGACCTCTCCTGCCTCGCCCGCTGCTCCCCTCAGCAGTGTATTTCAATCAATCTGCCTGTTCTGCTCCCTACACTGTCTCTGGTGAATCCTCTCACCACTCCACACCTCTGGCCTACACCCCAGCTTATACGCATAAATAAATAAATCTTTTAAAAAATGACTATTCTGTAGCATGCTACAAAATAGCCCCTTAATACTATGGAATGATGAATAAACCTAATTTTTCAAGAGGTATATTTCTGGCTAAATAAGTGAACTTGGGTCTTTATAATGTTTGCTTAGAAATTATAGATTCGGGCCTCCCCGGTGGCACAGCGGTTGAGCACTGAGCTGTGGAGCTGTCGGCAGCGGCGACGCGAGTTCGACGCCCGGCCGGGGAGAATCCCACATGGTGCGGCGGACCTCTCCTGCCTTGCCCGCTGCTCCCCTCAGCAGTGTATTTCTGATCTGCCTGTTCTGCTACCCGCTCTGTCTCTGGTGAACCCTCTCGCCACCCCACGCCCCTGGCATGTACCCCAGCTTGTATGTATAAATAAAAAATAAATCTTTTTTAAAAAAAAGAAATTATAGATCCACTTTTAAGTACAATCATCCTTCTACTAGTGCCCACATAATCTTTGCAAATGTGAAAATGCAGTTACCCTGTATTTTCTATGTTAAAGTCATATCCCAATAACCACAAGAGGGAGCCCATATCCAGAAATATACTGAAAGTGACAGCTTAGAACACTATTGATAAGTATGGTAGTCCACCAAACTATTCCTGAGCAAACACTACTAGCAGTCCCCTGATCAATATTCTCTACTCTGTCCCCCCACCAGAGAGGCCAACATTGTTTCTAAAGTTTCCTTGAGAAAACTTATGCAGAAATCTTAAGCAGAATCCTTCCAGTGTGAGAGGGGTGGTAGGCGGAGTGAAGTGAGGTGGGGAAACTTGGGCACAAAATTGGGTGGTCTTGATGGGATGCATCAACTGTATCCTTGCAGCACCCGAGGAAGGCAAAATTCAACAATGTTTCAGGGACACCTAAAGGTGTTCCTGACCAAAATACCTTACACCAATTTGTTCTCTTGCCTGAAATTTCTTTCATTAGGGAGATTCATTCCCTTAGGAGTTGGCTATGTTTAAATGCACTTCTTCCCTAGATGCAAAAGTAATCTTTACTGCTTTCCACTCTCCTAGGGCTGTTTATCAGATTATCCCGGAGGAATATTGGTAAAGAATAATGGGGTCACAGGGAGAAATCAGTTCTGGGGATGTCGTGGGCATCTGGGTGGGCCAGCAGAGTCGCCCAAGGGAAACACTATCAATTTCAGCCTGCTGCCGGGGTGAGTGTGAAAAATCGCACTGAGAGACACTGCTTGCAATAGGTAATTACAAAACCTGGGATTCACCTCATTTTTATAACCTAGGGCTAACTGGCATTAATTTTCAGCTTTGTAACCATTTTTGGTGGAAGTTTGGTGAAAAGTACCCAGGCTTGGATATTTTGAAATAAATAAAATTTATACTTTTTTCATTTCTCATGATCACTAAAACTTTCTTCCTTTATATAAATATTGCTCATAATTGCAGAATTATGGACTTCAGTATTCACTGTAAGATGCAACTTTCCTTTTAATAAATAGAAATTCTGCCAACCTGTATGGATTTGGATCTAGTTTTAGTAGAGCCCTTCTTACAAACAGTCAGCATATCAAGATCCTACTGCAGAGCACAACTGAACATGTAAGATACATATCACATCACTGTACAATCTGAAAATGATAGCTCCACTTATATTTAAGGAACACTGATTCACAGTAGGCTATGTGAGGACACAAGATGTACAAAAACAGCTATAACATGACTTATACAATGTTCTTGGACAAATAGCATTTCTGAGTCTGATCTGTTCCCTACTATTCCCTCTTCACCTCCCCCTTCTTTATTTTTGCTGGAAGGAGGAATGGTTATCACCACTACAGCTTATGGGAAACTTGGAAATATCCTCTCCTACCTTTTACTTATTTCATCCTTTAATTTACAGAACAAAATAATAGGGCTGGGACTTTCTCCTCGTAAAGATAGCCAGGAAAATGAGCTTTTTACCCAGGTGATCAAACATACTTAATATTTGGTTTCAGTATACCTGCTTTTTACCGTCATAAGAACAGAGTTGTCAGCAAGCTCCTCTTCCTAGCCCAATAAAATTAGACCAACACTATTATTAAAGACCCCTTGAAAGGTTACTCCTGAAAGGTTATTCCTGAACAGGAGGGAAGGAATAGATTAGCTGGGTAGAGAGTGGTGCTGAGGAATGGGAAGTTTTCCCATGGCTGAGGGAGGCATATGGTTTGCTGTGTAAATGGGGTGACCTGTGATTAGCTTCTTAATGCTCCTGGGAGGAGTGTCAGGCAAACTTAACTGTGAAACACAATAGCAACCCTCTACCTAACAACCCTGATCATGGCAACTGGCTAAAGTCCCTGGAATTGACCATCATTGCTCTTCTCTGATGTGATGCCTGGTCTGTTCCTGTCATCTCTTAAGCAGTCATGGAGGAGAAATTCCTGTCATCCCATGTTCTTTTATATCAAGCTATATTGTATGTGCATTTAACCATGTAAATTTATGTTATATTAATTTATACTGGAAAAGCATAGTTTCTCAAATCATTAAAAGCTTGGTGATTCTATAAATAATAAGTACAGGTCAGGGTTTTATTTTACTCATTAATTAAGGAAGCAGAAGACAAATAAAATAGTTCCATGAGGATATAAGAAACTGAGATACACATATGTCAGTGGGAAGAGAATTTATAAAATCAAATTTTTGAGTTTGCTTTGAAACTTTTTTATATCCTACATGGAAATAAAACCCCCTACCAAATGGGGGATGGAGGAAGCCATAGCTTATCAGTTTTTACCAAGCTTATGGGGTTGTAACACTTCTAGCACCTGGGCCTCCCTGGTGGCGCAATGAATTAAGTGCCGCATTATGAGGCTATCCAGAGCCACTGCAGCACGAGTTCGATCCCCAGCCAGAGAGCTTCCGCATGGCCCAGCAGACCTCTCCTGCCTTGCCTGCTGCTCCCCTCAGCAGTGTACTTCAGTCAGTCTGCCTGTTCTGCTCCCCACTCTGTCTCTGGTGAATCCTCTCACCACCCCCCATACCTCTGGCCTGCACCCCAGCTTGTATGCATAAATAAATAAATCTAAAAAAAAAATGGACTTCTAGCTCCTAATCAGGCCCTAGTGAAACAAAGTTACATTTCCTAAAAGATATGACCATAGGATAAATCTATTAGAAGATGCTCCAACATGATATTAAAAGGTCACTTAATTGTATTTGTGCCCTTTGTCTAATTTTTGCATATTTTTTCTGTACAATCTAACTGCATAATTTGGCACAGCAAAATAAAGGCTAGGAACAAATAATGTGCTTGATCCCTTTACCAATCTGTCTGGGGGCTGGAGAGAAAAATTTACTTTTTCCTCAGTTCCTCTCTGTATCCTAAGGACCCTCAGCAATGAATATGAGGCCAATGTTCAAAGCCGAGGATTTTTCAAATAGAAGGTCACCAAAATGCAAGCCAACATTCTCATGTGCTGCTTTTCCAGAAAACACAATCTGTTCCAATACTGGCAGGAAAAATTGACCAAATGTAGTGGCAAATTGAAGCTTTACTAAGGATTTCTAAGGCAAACTTTTACTGCTTTATATTTTAGCATTCATGATGAATTTATAGTCTAGACAAGCCACAAGAAAAAAGAAATGCTTCTGTAATACTGATATTTAAGTACTTTTTTGTGTGGTGATAAATATATATTCTATAGATGTCAAAAAAGTAAAAGGGAGCTGTAGTAGACACCTATCAGGCCCCATCCCTTTTTCCTATCTGGTTCCTCAGATGCCTTGAATAATTGCTAATTACTCAGAGCTGCCCTTTTTTAGAATAGCCAAGAGGAGCAATGTCTCCCGAGAGTATATTCCTCCCTCAATGGCAGAATGATAATGGTACAGAGGCCTGGCCCCTTTGTCTCCAGGAAGGATTAATTCTATGCACAATTCACACTTCCATGCTCCTCAGGCTATAAGGCAGGAGCTAGATTCCAGCTGGGACCACTTTTTTGTTTAATGTCTGAGCCTTGCCCTGACATATTTATCTCGCACCCCTTCTCAGAACACACACTAAAGAACACTTGTCTCACACTCTGCTTCTGGAGAGCCTGACATAAGACGTGGGTTTAGGATGAAAATTAAGCTTCCCTCCTATATCCTTCTTCAGGTACCCAGTTCGCTCATATGAAATAACCAGGGTTGCAATTGTCTTGGGTAAATGTATGGAGATAAGTAAAATAAATAAAATATGTAAATATAAAATAATTACCTTAAGTAAGTAATTACTTTGTGGGTTCATTTTTGCTATATTATAAATGGTATTATACAATGTCATGTCACTGGCTTTTTTTTTTTGCCTTTTCACATGATAATATATCTTGAGATGGTTCAGAACTAGGAAATGTGTTGTTCCTTTCTTTTGTTTCATCTCAGCAAAATCTTTAACAACATATCCCCCAAATCAAAGGAAGTGAAGGACAAGACAAACAGGTGGGATTACATCAAAATAAAAAGCTTCTGTACAGAAAAAGAGACATTAACCAAAACAAATAGACACCCTACCAACTGGGAAAAGATCTTTGCACACAATACATCCAATAAAGGAGTGATAACAAATATTTACAAGGAACTCACACAACTCAACAAAAACAAAGCTAACAATCCAGTCAAAAAACAGGCAGAAGGCCTCCCCGGTGGCGCGGCGGTTGAGCGCTGCGCTGTGGAGCTGTCGGCAGCGGCGACGCAAGTTCGACGCCCGGCTGGGGAGAGTCCCACATGGTGTGGCAGACCTCTCCTGCCTCACCCGCTGCTCCCCTCAGCAGTGTACTTCTGATCTGCCTGTTCTGCTCCCCACTCTGTCTCTGGGGAATCCTCTCGCCGCCCCGCGCCTCTGGCCTGTACCCCAGCTTGTATGTATAAATAAAATAAAATCTTAAAAAAAAAAAAAAAGGGCAGAAGAGCTGAAAAGGCACTTCTCCAAAGAAGAAAAGCAAATGGCCAACAGATACATGAAAAAATGCTCAACATCACTTATAATCAAGGAAATGCAAATCAAAACCACTATGAGATACCACCTCACACCTGTGAGGATGGCACACATTAAAAATACAGACAACAACAAATGCTGGAAAGGATGTGGAGAAAAAGGAACTCTTCTACGCTGCTGGTGGGAATGTGAATTGGTCCAACCACTATGGAAAGCTGTATGGTGACTCCTCAAACTGCTCAACATGGAGCTTCCCATATGACCCAGCAATACCACTTTTGGGAATCTACCCAAAGGACACAAAAACACTAATCCAAAAGGATACATGCACCCGTATGTTCATTGCGGCACTGTTCACAATAGCAAAGGTATGGAAGCAACCCGGATGTCCAAAAATAGATGACTGGATCAAGAAGATGTGGTATGTATACACAATGGAATACTATTCAGTATTCAAAGAAGATAAACACATGCAATTTGCAGCGATATGAATGGAATTAGAGGGGCTCATACTCAGCGAAACAAGCCAGAAAAAAAGAGAAAAATATCGAATGGTTTCACTTATAACAGGACTACAGAGAAACCAAATAGGAGAGACACTTGGGGGGGGGTGGAGGGAGGGGGAGGATAAGGGCACAAAATGGAATAGAAAAGAACACAAGGGACCACGGAGATGGATCACGGGTGAATTGGTGGTGGATTACCCAAGGGGAATACAAAATGTAAAAGATATAAATAACAATAAAAATATATATTTAAAAAAAATAGGGGGGGGGAAGGGGAGGATAAGGGCACAAAATGGAAGAGAGGAGAATACAGGGGACCATGGAGATGGATCACGGGTGAATTGGTGGTGGGCTGCCCAAGGGGAATACAAAATGTAAAAGACATAAATAACAATAAAAAAAAATCAACCATGAAAAAATACATATATATATTTAAAAAAAATAATAATAAAGATTTATTTTTTTTAAGATTTATTTATTTATGCATACAAGCTGGGGTGCAGGCCAGAGGTGTGGATGGTGAGAGGATTCACCAGAGACAGAGTGGGGAGCAGAACAGGCAGATCAACTGAAGTACACTGCTGAGAGGAGCAGCGGGCAAGACAGGAGAGGTCTGCTACGCCATGTGGGAATCTCTCTGGCTGGGTATTGAACTCGTGCCGCAGTGGCTCTGGATAGCTTCATAGTGCTGTGCTTAACCCTTTGCACCACCAGGGAGGCAAGATTTATTTTATTTTTGCATACAAGCTGGGTTGCAGGCCAGAGGTGTTGGGGAGCCAGTGAGAAGATTCACCAGAGACAGAATGGGGAGCAGAACAGGCAGACTGACCGAAATACACTGCTGAGGGGAGCAGCGGGTGAGGCAGGTGAGGTCTGCTGCACCATATGGGATTCTCCCCAGCTGGGCATCAAACTCATGCCCGCAGCTATCAACAGCTCCACAACGCTGCGCTAACCCGTTGCGCCACCAGGGAAGCCCGTGTTCCTTTCTAAAAGCTATTGAGTATTCTGTGGTATATCTAGCTTATTTGGGGAATTGGTTTCCTAATTATGGACATGTAGAGTGTTTCCAATGTTTATCTATTAAAGAAACATATAAAGCAATGCTCCAGTGAATATCCTTATTTGTGTGAAATAGCATAAATATGAATATTTTACAGGAAAAATTCATATTAGTGGAATTTCTAGGCCAAAGAATACATGTATTTGTATTTTGACAGATATTGCTAAAGTGCTTTCCAATGAAGTTAGGTCAGTTTTCTCTACCACTGAAAATATAGGGGAATGGCTATTTCTTCAACCCTTACCAACATGATGTATAATCACACTTTTTATTTTTATCAATGTAAAAATTGACGCATCTTATGATGAATGAGATTGTGGATGTACTTATGTGTTTAAGATCCATCTGTATTTCCTTTAATGTGCTCACTCTTTTTCAATCAATGGATGTATCTATGTATTTATGTTATCTATTTTATTTAATCTCCACTACAGTCCCATTTAATCTCCACTACAGCTAGCATAATCTCCATTTTACGGATAAGAAAACAGAGACTTAAAGTAATTATCTAAGACGGCACAATTGAGATTTAATGCTAATGATATGATTCCCAACTGGGTCTTCTAGCAATGAAAAATGAAATAAAGCAACTTCTGGTTGTGGACAGGATGGAATAGACACTTTCATTCCTCCCATTAAGTACAACTTAAATCCTTGCACATTATATATGCAACAAATATATGAAGACTCAGAAAGATGGAACAAAGCAAACAATGACTATGGAGCTCTGGCCTTAAGGAATGAAATTTATTGAATTTCATTCAATAAATTTTTGAAATTATTGAAAACCCTAGGGTTTTTTTTTTTTTCCACTGTATTTTCAGCTGGGTGCTAGAGAAACCAACAACACACAAATGCCAACTTTTATATTAAGAAAAAAAAAAAGCCCAAGAGAAACCTGTTCTTTCTAGCCAAAGGACAGGAAGGGTCAGTCCAGCAAAACTGAACATTTTTAGACAATAATGGCCCTACGGCATCCAAATGCCACAGGAAAAACTGAGACCCCACCCCCCACCCCTGTCAACAGAGACTGAGTGAGGAGCCTAGACTTCTACCCACACCCAGCTGGAATGAGTCATTCCTCCTCCCTGCTTCTCCCCACACTGGGTGATGTCAGAGAAGACCAAGCGGGAAGCCAGGACTTTATCCTAATAAGTCCATAACCACCCCTCACCCCCTCCATCCTCTCGAGTTTCAGTGGAGACAGCATGAAGAGCTTAGACTTCCACTCCCACCTGGCTGTAACAAGGTACACCATCCTGCCCCCACTGAGGCGTGTCAGAGGAAACCTGCTAAACCGAAGATTTAAATAAGATCCAGAGTCTCATAATGCAATAACCAAGAAGTCTGGAACTAATTTTAAAAATCATTTTCCCAAGAATCAGGAAAATCTCAACTGGAATGAGAAAAGACAATCAACAGATGGCAAAACCAAGATGACACAGACATAGAAGTATCTTACAAGGATTTTGAAGAAGCCATCAAAAAATGCCTCAGTGAGAAATATTGAAACAAATGAAAAAAAAGAAAAAAAAAGAAAAAATTCACCAACTAGAAACTCTAAAGAAGAGCCAAATGAAAGTTTTAGAACTGAACAACACAATAAAATAAAAAAACTTGCTTGGATGGTCTCGATAGCTGACTGGAGAGGACGGAAGACTATATCAGTGAACTGGAGGTTAGACCAACAAAACCCAGTTTGAACTACAGAAAGAAAATAAACTGAGGGTCTTCCTGGTGGCCAAACGGGTTAAATCTCAGGACTCTGAAGCAATCCACAGCCACTGCAGCACTAGTTCCACCCCCAGCCAGGGAGCTTCCCACATGGCACAGCCAACCTCTTCTGCCTCGCCCGCTGCTCCCCTCAGCAGTGTACTGCAGTCAATCCACCTGTTCTGCTCCCCATTCTGTCTCTGGTGGATCTTCTCACCACCTCACATCTCTGGCCTACACCCCAGTTCTTATATGCATAAATAAATAAATCTTAAAAAAAGAAAAGAAAAGAAACTGAGGGAAAGTATGAACAGAATCTCAGGGACCTGAGACAATATAACAAAAGACTTCCATTTCTTTTTCTTGTAAGAGAGAAGACAGAGTATAAGACTGAAAAAAGTATCTTACAAAATAGTTACTGAAATTTTCCTAAATTTAGCATAATGACAAATCTATAGATTTGAGAAGTCATTGAGCCCAACACAATATAAGCTCAAAGAAATACGTGGCAAGAAGTATCATAATCAAGCTTCTGAAAACCAAACAGAGGCAGGAAAATCTTGAAAGCAAGAGAGAGAAATGATGCCTTACCTATAACATACAAACAATTTAAACAAGAGCAGATTTCTCATCAGAAATCATGGTGGTCCAAAGGAATTGGCAAGTTTTTGAAGTGTTTAAAGAACTGTGATCTCAGAATTATATATCCAATGAAAATATTCTTCAGGAATGATGAGGAAATTAGAAAATCTTTGTATGAAGAAAAACTAAAATGATTTGTGACCTTTAGACCAATCCTAAAAGAATGCATAAAGGAAGTCCTTAAAACAGAAAGAAATTTACAAAAAAAAAAAAGAATATTTAAACATCAAAAAGAATGAAAGAATAATGGAAAGAGTAAAGAAAGTTTGGATAAATAAAATGAACTTCTCTTCTTGGATTTTCTGAATTATATTTGATTGTTGAGGCAAAATTATAATACTGTCTGATACAAGTCTCAATGTATATAGAAGAAACATTTCAGGTAATTTTATTATAAATAGGCATAGGGAAAAGGAGTAAGGTCCTATATTTCATTCAAACTAGCAAAATCCTGACACTACAAAGTTAAAATGAAATAAGAATTCAAAGAACATGGAAAATTATACAGAAATTGATAAATTACAGTAATTCCATAAAAAAGTAAAGCAAAGAACTTCTTTTGAAATGGAGGTGCGAAATAACCACAATACTAGGCTGCTTAACACTTTGTGTGCCAGTGCCCTTTAAATTTACCAGCCCTTAGGGCCGGCCATTTTCTGTGCCACCACATGAATGGTATAGCATTCAATAAAACACACACAACTCCTGAACTACTGGATATTAAAAAAACTGTAATATCTCTCATAAAACACCTTACACTTTCGCCAAAACAATGTGTAAAGCTTCTAGACTGAGTACGATCAAAGAAATAGCTTCTAATGGTTCCAAATAAATCCACCGTGGAGTGAAAAACCGGAGACTAGATGAATACGTATTAATACGTGAGCGGCCACCTGATACTGGTGACAAAAACACGTACTAATATGTGAGCGGACCACAGAATGTTAATATGACAAAGGTAAAGCTAGTTACTTTAGAGAAATAGTTGTGTTCTGTGACTAAAGAGCAATGTGTATGAGGGAGAGAGGCAGAGAGAGGGAGGGAAGGGGGAGAGAGAGAGAGAGAGAGAGAGAGAGAGAGAGAGAGAGAGAGAGAGAGGAGAGAGAGAGAGAGAGACTCTGTTTGAGATAGGACTCAACCTGTTTCATTACTGACTGATTTTATGAGACCTTAGTGCTACTTAAGGACCTACCTGACTTACTTCAGAATCTAATTTTTGCTCTTACAGGGAAGTCATTCTCCCTACTTTCACAGGAGAACCTGCAGCTGGGGGTGACAGTAGGAGGTTCAGGAGATAGCACTGCTCTTTGACCATGGGCACTTCTTGGAGAATCCAGACAGTAAAAAAATGCTGATGAGAGGAGCAGAAGAGAGTAATTTTGTCCCCAGCATGTGATCCCTACCTGGGAAACTCAGAAAGAATAGGGCATACACGAGGAGAGTCTAGGTAGCTCAGTGGTTAGGTAGGGGATCAAAGTCTCTGTAATCAGGATACTAAAGGAAATGTAGCTTCATTTTATGCTTAAATTTAATGCAACTTAGGCAAGTTATAGTTGTATTCTCAGAAGTCTTAAGATGTCACTTGTTTGCTTCTAGGTTGCTTAACCACTTTTGATGACAGACTATTTCTAAAAAGAGACCGTTTCAAAAAACTGGTTCTAAAAAGAATTTGTATTATTGATTTATTTATTTGAGGTGACTTTGGTTTACATCACTGTATATTATTCAGAGGAATAGGTTTACACCTCCTCAAATGTGCATCACCACACCCACACACCCTGGAACACCCATTTCCCTTTATCATATACCATTGCTCCCACACTTCAGTTGCCTCAATTCTGCAGTCATTTCTACACTTTGTTTTGTTTAGTCCTGTCAATTCCTTTGTTTTGTTTCTCTATATTCCACATATGAGTAAAATCATCTGGTATCTGTCTTTCTCCCTCTGGTTTATTTTAGTTAACATAATTCCCTCCAATTACATCCATATATTATCACATCTTTTTAATCCAGTCATCTGTCATTGGGCATTTATTTAGGCTGTTTCTACAACTTAGCTATTATAAATAGTAGTTCAGTGAACATACTGGTGCATACATCCCGTCAAACTAGTGTTTTTACAATTTTGGAGAAATACTAAAATTACTGGATCATACAGTATATCTATTTTTAATATTTTCAGGAACCCTCCGTACTATTAAAAAGAACATTTTAGACTCCATTACTACCTCTATTCAGAATCTAAAAGAATTAACTAGTAGATGATGGAGTGAGGCCCTGAGGTTAAGGGGGAGAGAGGAAGGAGAAAGGTACAGGGGTTTTAAGGGATGGTGGTGGAGAAAATACAAATAAAAATTCAAAAGAAAATTTCAAAGTCAAATTTTAAAAAATCCATCACGAATGGAAGCTGGTGCCACTGCTCTCTATCTTTACTCTAAAAAAATTTATTTGAAAATTGTTCTTACTTATAAACTATACACTCCCAAAGGGTGGTTAAATTTTATTTTCTCATATTTTGTTTTCACTTGAGTTGAAAGACAGGTGACCTTCTTGTTTACTTTTTACATCATTTTGAAAGATTCTATGAAATCATTATAATTACTTTAGATGGAACACTTTTGTTTGCAAGTGACAAAAACTCAAATTAGTTCAAACAGAAAAGGATTGTGTTTATTTCCAGCCATAGCTGGATTGTGCAGGGGGTCTCAAACTGTCTTCAACATCTCAGGATTTTCTCCTACAATCAGAAGTTATGTCTATGTCTCAGAAAAGTCTCAGCAATAAACAAGAAAAGCCTCAGGGAGAACAGTAATTGGCCCAGCTTAATTTATATACTTATTTCAGAACCACGAACTGTTTCCAGGGAAATGAGTGGCCAGGCCTGGTTACCTGTAGTTGAGTGAACATTGAGCCTCACCAGATCCACATGAAATGACTCCCCCACAGGAGAGAGGTATTAGAGTAAGAGAAAAGGAATGCAAAGCACATCCAAAATTATAGATGGCCAACAGATGTCTAACTATTGTGCTTGGCAATACGAATGCAGAAGTAACAAAACATGGACACTACTCTCAAGGGACTCATTTTCCCCAAATTTCTTTCTTTTTTCTTCATGATTCCTTAAACAATGTAGTGCTTTACTTCATTTGTAAGATGCTAATCCCGACTGGAACCTTCTGGTTTCTGTTTTAAAGATCTTTGAGATTTGGAGTTTCTGTCTCTGAATTATACTCAAGAAAAATTCCTGAAGATTTGGATACTCTCTCAGTCACTGTGAGAACGAAAACATTTTACATGATTTGCCTACTGGTCTTGCAAGTAAAATATAACTGATAAAACCAAAGACTCCTTTTATTAAAAGAAGTAATGCATGATTAAAGCACTTCTGAGAAAAAGATTTCCAGTCTAGGTCCATCAACCATGGGATAGGTGTGCCTCTGGCATGTACATTCATGTCCTGACATAACTTGCATGTGTACATCACTCATGCTCACCCCACCCATCCCATGATCCTGTAGAGTCAAAGGTCTTTTTCAGATATTACTAAGATTTGAATAAGGGCTGGTTTAAGGGTGAGGAAGGAGAGGGCATATGTGAAACAGCAAATTCCAGGACCGACTATCAAGTATACCGGCCTCCTTCATTTTTAAGATTAATCACTTATAGTATGACCATTTAATGACTTTATTGAAAAAAGCCTAAAAAAATGTTTAGTCTATTCTCTTGCTTCAGGGACAAATCTGTACCTGATTTAACTGAGGAATTCATCCTCAGGCAATAGCATTCCAGCTACCTTTGGTAATTCCTTGATTGGGGCCCATCCCTGGAACCCAACCCAGACCTTGGTTTGATTGGGAGCAAGATGGGGCAGAAATGAATGGGACTATTAATGAGCAACAGAGGAAAATAGAGCAAAAAAAAGTTTCTAGAAGTTCTTTCTGAAATAAGAACGAGAGTCTAAAAAAACTTAAAAACTTATGATTGGATTTTCAGTTAAACAAAGTGAATGAACCATATCTATTTTTCTTCACCATCCTGAAACCCACCAAAGTAACTAACATTGAATTTTTCATTAAAATATATTTGACATATAACATTATATCAATTTCAGGTGTATAGCATAATTATTTAATATT
Organism: Scalopus aquaticus; assembly: GCA_004024925.1. Lineage (NCBI taxonomy): Eukaryota > Metazoa > Chordata > Mammalia > Eulipotyphla > Talpidae > Scalopus > Scalopus aquaticus. The sequence goes on along the minus strand of PVIJ01010958.1, from coordinate 6,439 downwards.
TGTAAATAATGGGAAAACTGATCAAGACAACAGGGAAACACCTACAGATTTTGATATTTGGTAGAGCCTCAAATCAAATAGCCAGGTCTTTGCCTGATCACTCTCTAGTTATCTGACTCAAATATACAAGGTTTCACAAAAGCTTCCAATAGTTTTTGTTGTTGTTATTTTCCTTTTAAAAAAGAAGTTGGAATAGACAGAACGTGTAAAGAATGGGAAAGTCTGTAAAAACGTTTGGAGAAATAGCAAGACATCACAGCTATGACACATGTACAAAGTTCTTAAAAGTAGATCAAGAGATTTAGAAAGAACTCTTGGAAATAAAAATGCAATAGCCAAAAATTGTTCTTAATTCAATAGCAATTTAGAAGCTAAAATTGAGGGATTCTCCCAGAAAGTAGAGCAAAAATCAAAGATAATGGAAATAGGAGGGAAACAACATGAAAATCAGTCAATACAATTAGTCCAAGAAGACTAAAATCCAACAAAAAAGGAGTTTCAGGAAGAGAGCAGAGCAAAAATATGGGAAATCTTTCAAAGAACTAAAACAAAACTTGTCCAAACCAACGGAAATTTCTTTCCAAATTGCCAGGGTTTACTGAGTGCCTAGCAAAGTAAATTAGCAAGAATCATGAGATATGCCAACCTGAAATTTCACTACAATTGAAGTAAATACTCACAAAGCTTCTCACCAAAAGTTTTGGAACCCAGAAGACTTTTGAATACTGTCTACCAAAAAGTAAGAGAAAATTATTTACAACATAGAAGTTTGTTACTGAACCACAGTAAGAGGCAGGTAGAATAAACACACAATCAAAAATACCAGGTTTTAGATAATTTATCTTCCAACAGAGAATACGCTTCAGAAGATAAATGTGGAAATCACATTTACAGGAGAAATAGAGAAAATAGAGAAAATAGGATCCTACAGACAAAATATAGGATGTATAACTCATCAGACAGAAGGGGAATTCCTTAAGTTATGGTGAAGTGAAGTTTCATGTCAGCTATGTAACCCATCAAGAAGGCCACAACTTTAGGTTATGAAAGGACAGAAGACTTCAGGAAGGATGCCTCAAAAGAAAACAGTTGAATGGTAAATTACTATATGCTTATATTCATTGGCAAGAATTTCACCACATGACAAAGATTTCGAGGATGAATTAATGATAGATATATAAAATACTAATAAAACAATCAGACAAAAAACCAAGGCAGTTTTATATTCATAGGTTGAACAAACAAGAAGTCACACACAAAACAGGAGATTTAATCCCATTTTTCTATGTGGCTCAATAGTAAATATTGATGACATTGTCCATAGTAAAATAACCATAAAATTTTGATGTTACTATATGAGGAAAACGATATGAGTGGATAAGGAGGTGAGGAGAGGAAGATGGGCATGTTAGAAAAATAAATCCCCAGTTTCCATTTTTGAAGATAGTGCTTAATGTGTAATTTGGGGAAAAAAATCTAGAAATTGTCCCATAAAATGCTATTAGTGAAATCAGTAAAATATTTTAAAATACTTTTTTTTTAAACTTTCGGAGCTAAATTTTAATGCTTGTTTTCTTTGATTTGGTAATTTTTGATTTTGTTTCGATATTTAACCTACAGAAAAGCTGCCAGACTAGTACAAAGATTTTTCATATGATTTTTACCTAATTTATTTACATTTTCCTGCCTTAGCTTCATTTTTCTCTCTCAATGTATTAAAGTATATTTATATATATATAAATATGTGTCTATATACATATAAAAATACCTATATATTATATGGTGACTACTTTTTTTAAAAAAGGAAGAAAGAAAGAAGGTTGGAAGCATCATGCCCTTTACACCTAAGTACTTCAGTTTATATTTACAAATTAAGAACAGTACAATTATAAAAATCAGAAAATTTAGCACTGATACAACACTATTATTTAATCCACTGTCCATATCAAGATCCAGGCACTGTATCTCTTGGTCAATTTTCTTCCTGTCCAAGGTCAAGTCCAGGACCTTGCATTGCATTTAGTGATCATGTTTCTCTAGTCTCCTGTAATTTGAAATAAATTCTACAACTTTTCTCTGTATTTGCTATTTGTGGACCTTGATGATTACAAGACTTAAGAAAATTACTTTGCATAGTTTACTAGTTTCATGAAGAGATTTCAGATTGTGACTAGTTGGTTTTTTTTTTTAAGATTTATTTATTTATGCACACAAGCACTAGGGTGCAGGCCAGAGATGTGGGGTGGTGAGAGGACCCACCAGAAACAGAGCAGGGAGCAAAACAGGCGGATCTACTGAAGCACATTGCTGACAGGAGCAGCGGACGAGGCAGGAGAAGTGTGCTGCACCATGTGGGAATCTCCCTGGCCAGGGGTTGAACCACGCTGCATCACCTGCGGACAGCTTCAGAGGCCGAGACTTAACCCGTTGCCTCACCAGGGAGGCCCAGATTGTGCCTAGTTTTAAGTGTCAGTGTAATTTGTCCTTACTCATGCCATAGTCTTAACTAGAGATAAACCGTATGTAAAGGGCTCTTACTTTCATGTCATTATTGATCAAAACTTGTTACCATTTGTAGTTATTTTTCACCACCTAATTGGTGTTTATTGGAAACTTTCTGAAATTGGCCAATAGTTTAGTTGTATTTTACTAGGTAATATAAACATAGTAATAAAACAAAAGTAATTGTTGGGGGAAATTAGGCATGATCAAATTGCAACCAGCAAGTATACATTTCCATATATATATATATACTTTCATTTTTTCAGCTGTCTTTGTCCTTTATTTTGTTAAAATTCAGTTCAACAGAATTGATAAGAAAATGGAGTTCATATTCATTGCCATCACAAAACCAGTGTCTTCTACATATTCCCCTTGCTAGATAGCCTTAAAATCTTTTCAATAAAAATATTAAAACAAAACAAAAAGTCTTGTAAGGAGGAGTCTGAAAATAAATTATTGGGTATCACCGAAGTTTCAGGGATGGCCCCACCACACAAATCTGAGGCAGACTGCCCATTGATTACATTCTTTGCTGGGAGCACTTACCCAAGGGCAGACGTCAATGCCAGTCCAATCTGATCCTAAACAGCCTCTCCTTTGTCTGCTGTCACCCTTCTTTTTTTTTTTTTTTTAAAGACTTATTTATTTATGCTTACAAGCTGGGGTACAGGCCAGAGGCGTGGGGCGGCGAGAGGGCTCACCAGAGACAGAGTGGGGAGCAGCACAGGCAGATCGATGGAAACACACTGCTGAGGGGAGCAGCGGACTAGGCAGGAGAGGTCTGCCGAGCCATGTGGGAATCTCCCCAGCCAGGCATCGAATTCATGTCACTGCTACCGACAGCTCCACAGTGCAGCGCCTAACCGCTGCACCACCAGGGAGGCCCCTTTTTGTTCTTTCACTCCAGTTGGACTCTTTACTCACTGGTGTATAGTCTTTAGCAGCACTTTCCAGTAAATATGACATAAAACATACAAACAATTTTAAATTTCTGGTTAGCATAATAAAAAAGTTAAAAAAAACCAGGCAAATAAATTCTGAAAATTATTTTATTTAGCATCCTATGGCCAAAACATTTTCATTTCAATGCATACAACAAGATCTATGAGGAAAATGACAAAACTCTAAAAGAAACCTAAGAACTAAATAAATGTAGATATTCCTACCATGCTCGTGGATATGTAGATTTGCTATTGTCAAGATATCAGTTCTTCCCAATTTGATGTATAGATTTAGCATAATCTCAATCAAAATCCCAGCATGTTATTTTGTGGATGTCAACAGGCTTATTTTAAAGTTTGGGGAGGCAAAATACTCAAAGTAACTAACACAATATTAAAGGACAGGAACAAGTTAGAGGACTAACACTATGAAAGAGGAGGCAACTAGATCAATGGGACAAAATAGTGTGCAGAAATAAACACACATAAATGTAGTAAACTGATCTTTAACAGTGGAGTAAAGACAATGGAGAAAAGATAATCTTTTTTAACAAACTGGATATCCACATGCAAAATAAGTGAATCCAGACACACTTAGGTCCTTCACAAAAATCAAATCAAAATGGATTCTAAAACTAAATGTAAAATGCAAAACTATGAAAACTCCTAGAATATAGCATGAGAAAATCTAGATAACTTTGGGCATAGTAATGACTTTTTAGAAACAATACCAAAGGCACAATTCATGCAAAAAATCATTGATAAACTGAGGATCATTAAAATTAAAAACTTTTGCTCCAAGAAAGAAACTGTCAAGAGAAAAAGAAGACAAGTCACAGAGTAGGAGAAAATATTTGCAAAACACATTCACCATGTAAAATATATAAAGAATTCTTAAAACTCAAAAATGAGAAAACAACCAACCAATTTTTTTTTTTAAGATTTAGTTTTGTTTATGCATACAAGAGCTGGGGTGTAGACCAGAGGTGTGGGGGTGAGAGGATTCATCAGACACAGAGTGGGGAGCAGAACAGGAGGATCTACTGAAATACACTGCTGAGGGGAACAGCTGGCTAGAAAGCAGAGGTCTGCTGCACCATGTCGCTTAGCTCCCTGGCAATGGGAACTCATGGTGCGGTGGCTGGCAATAGCTTGATAGCGCTGACTTTAATCCCTGCACCACCAGGGACGGCCCCCCCGCCACCTGATTTTGTAATAAAAAAGCAAAAGATTTTATTAAGACAGCTCACTAGACACAGATGGCAAATAAACATGTAAAAAGATGTTCCACATCATGTTATTAAGGAAATGCAAATTAGATTAACAAGACAGTACTGCACTATTAGAATGACCAAACCCAAAACATTGACAATTGGCAAGGTTGTAGAGCAACAGCAACTCTCACTCCTTGCTGGTGAGAATGCAAAAGGGTACAGCTACTTTGCAAGATAGTTCGTCAGTTTCTTATGAAACAAACATATTGTTACCATATGATCCAGCAATTGTACTCCTCAGTATTTACCCAAATGAGTTGAAACGTGTGTTCACACAGAAACCTGCACACAGATATTTATAGCAGCTTTATTCATAATTGCCAAAACTTGTAAGCCACCAGCGTCCCTCAAAAAGTGAATGGATAATGAACTGTGGCACATCCACACCCAGACAATGGATAATATTCAGCTCTAGAAAGAGCTATCAAGCCATGAAAAGACATGAAGAAACCCTAAATGTATGTTAAAAGGGCAAGAAGCCAATCTAGAAAGCTGCATACCATGTGATTCCAACTATATGATAATATGAAAAAGTCAAAACAAGGGAGAAGATCAGTGGTTGCAAAACCACGGTTTATAAGGAAGGAAGGATGAAAAGGCAGAGCACAGTGGATTATTAGGACAAAGGAATTATTCTGTATAATGCTATCATAGTGGATAAAAATCATTACACATCTGTCTAAAACCATAGAATGTTCAATGCCAAGAATGAACTGTGACACAAACTATGGACTTCGGGTGATAATGATGTGTCAATGTAGGTTTATTGATTATAAATGTACCCCACTGCTGGTGGGTATTTATAGTGGGAGGACTTGTGCATATGTAGAGGCAAGAAGAATATAGGAAATCTCTGTACCTTCTTCTCAATTTTTTTTGCAAGACTACCTGCTCTAAAAATTGGTGTCTGCTAAAAGCAGCAAAATACAACTAAATTTCCCCAATGAGAATGTTTTGTGTTGAGGTGAGAGGTATTCACATCAACCGTTTGAATGATCACCTGACACTTCTATATGTCATTGTTAATGCCAGTTTTCACTCCATTCCTTGCCCTATTTTGTTCTGATTTCTCCCCACTGCCACATACCCCATATACCACATTTCAATCTCTGACAACAGAAAGCAAACAGATGTCACTTTTTCACTTTGTAGTTTCAGAATCCTTAAGGGATGGAATTAGTTTAATATATAGTGATTGGCTGAAGAAGAAGAAATTAAGAAATCCATCCCCTTCAAAATCGAAACCAAAAAAATCAAATATCTGGGAATAAATCTAACAAAAGACATAAAGGACTTATACAAAGAAAACTACAAAACTCTGTTGAAAGAAATAGAAGAAGACACAAGAAGAAGGAAAGGCATCCCTTGTTCATGGATTGGAAGCATTAACATTATCAAAATGGCAATCCTACCAAAAGCAATTTACAGATTTAATGCTTTCCCAATAAAAATCTCAATGACATTCTTCAAAGAAATAGATCGACTACTGATGAAATTCATATGGAACCACAAAAAACCTTGCGTAGCTAAAGCCCTACTAACTAAAAAGAAAGAAAATGGAGGAATTTCACTCCCTGATTTCAAATTATACTACAGAGCCATAATAATTAAGACAGCATGGTACTGGAACAAAAACAGACAGAAAGACCAATGGAACCGAATAGAATACCCAGAATTAAAGCCACATATCTATGAACAACTAATCTTTGACAAAGGAGCAAA
>PVIJ01010957.1:43708-57457 GCA_004024925.1 Scalopus aquaticus | reverse complement strand
GGATGTGGAGAAAAAGGAACTCTTCTACACTGCTGGTGGGAATGTGAACTGGTCCAACCACTATGGAAAGCTGTATGGCGATTCCTCAGACTGCTAAACATGGAGCTTCCATATGACCCAGCAATCCCACTTTTGGGAATTTACCCAAAGGATACAAAAACACTAATCCGAAAGGATACATGCACCTGTATGTTCATTGCAGCACTGTTCACAATAGCAAAGGTATGGAAGCAACCCAGATGTCCAAAAATAGATGATTGGATCCAGAAGATGTGGTACATATACACAATGGAATACTATTCAGTATGGAAAGAAGATAAACACATGCAATTTGCAGCGACATGGATGGAATTAGAGGGGATCATACTCAGTGAAATAAGCCAGAAAGAAAGAGAAAAATATTGACTGGTTTCACTTATAACAGGACTATAGGGAGGCCGGGTGGGAGAGAGACAATCAGTGGGGGGGTGGGGAGGGAGGGAGGCGGAGAGAGGGAAGGAAAAGGGCACAAAATGGAATAGAAAAGAACACAAGGGACCATGGAGATGGATCATGGGTGAATTGGTGGTGGGCTACCCAAGGGGAATACAAAATGTAAAAGACATAAATAACAATAAATATATATATTATAAAAAAAAGAAAAAGAAATCACTCATGACCCACAAGAATGGAGACTATTTCTAGACTCTTCGAAACTGAGTCTTAAGGCTGTGCTTTTGTACAATGGAAACCGTCTTCTATCTATTCCAGTAACGCATGTTGCCCACATGAAAGAGACATACGATAACTTAAAGAAGCTACTGAATTCCATTGAGTGTAACAAGTACAGCTGGCATGTCTGTGGTGATCTGAAGCTAGTTGCCCTTTCAATGGGACTGCAGCAGGGATATACAAAATACATGTGTTTATTATGTGAGTGGGATAGCTGAGCAAGTGAAGTGCGCTACTTGCGGAAGGAATGGACTCTCAGACAAAATGTAGCAGTTGGAGACAAGAATATCCAGCACCCAGCTCTGGCCGAGGCTCACAAAATCCCGCTACCACCCCTTCCCATCAAACTAGGTTTGATGAAGAATTTCTTGAAAGCCATGGACCGGACCTCGCCAGCTTTCTGATACCTGCATGAAAAATTTCCTTGACTCAGCAAAGAAGCAAAGATGAAAGAGGGAGTAGTGTGGGTCCTCAGATTCAAGAGCTCTTCAAAGATGACCAGTTCAACAACTTGCTGCAGGGTGATGCAAAACGAGCATGGAATGCTTTTTGCCTAGTGTCTACAAAATCTCTTGGGAATGTTAGGGCAGAAAACTACAAGGAACTAGTAGAAGACATGCTGATGCAGTATCAGGAACTTGGCTGCAATATGTCTCTAAAGATCTACTCCTTCATTCCCATCTGAATTTTTCCCTGAGAACTGTGGTATGGTTAGTGATGAACATGGAGAACATTTTCATCAACATATTGCATCAATGGAACAAAGATACCAGGGAAAATGGTCCACTACAGTGCTGGATGACTGCTGCCAGACACTCCCCAGAGATACTCCTGAACAACTTGTACAAGAGACAAGTGAAAAAATCTAAGAAGTAGTCTATGACTTGATTTTTTATAGGTATTAACCGTAGGCCTATTACTACTGGCATGCATTTCATGATGTAAACATCTATTTATTGCAGATTACAAAAAAACTAGAGCCAAAATTAGAATTTGACTGTCATATTTGTGTTGAGAACATACAAATTGATAGGAAATGAACTAATTTTATTTCAGTAACATGACTTTTGTAGAAATTTGTTGACCAGTGTAACCAGAGGCTCCTGGATATAAGACCTAACACATGAGCTGAGTCTAAGTCTTGACTGATAGCCAAATGTACAGAAGACCTCAAGACTTAGTTAAAACACTTAACACACTCAAATGCAAGTACTTGACATTTGCTCTTAAAAATAGCTAACATATCATGACATATCTTATCACTCCCCCTAGAAATAGTCATTATAATCACATCCTGGTTCTAAATTTTAGAAAATCTGATACTAATGAAGATGTGGAGAAACAGACACTTTCCTATTCTGGTAGGAATATAGATTTATTGCTACAAATTCCAGAAAACAAAATGTCACTTAAATAATCTCTCTGATCTTTACTTCCCTCAATTCTAAAACACGAAATGTAATTTCTGCATTTTTCATTTCTTGCAAAGTTTAGAGACAATGCACAAAAACACCCAAAGTGGAGCTGTCATTTTAGCAGGACTAGTCAAAGATGAGGAAATACTTTTCTTTAAGGAACAACAATGGGTGGTGGAACTAAGATGGGATAGAACTTACAAAAACTTAATAGTTATTATTGTTGAAAGGAACTTAAAAATCTCACAGGTAAATATTTGAGCAGGTGAGTGAGATTCTGTATGTTTTATGAGCGATCTTATATTTTTATTTTCTAAAAAAAATTAAATTCCACAAATAGCTACTATATCAACAATAGCCTATACATTTTAGACTAATACTTTATTCTTATTGCTAGCTCACCAGATACTTTAAGAGCATCATCCCATATGTTTCAATAAAATGCTTAAAAATTAATCTTGTTGTGCTGCAAAAATATTCTATCCTCTAACGCTAGCATTTCTCTCTCTCTCCCTTTCTCTTTTCTTAGTTGTTGATGCTACTTTCTCTAACCTGTCTTCCAAATATCCAGTACCCTTTTGGGTCTATGTCACAAATTACTGACTTCTACATTTCTAGAGAGCACTGGAAGTCAAGAGTAACTTGGGTACTTGAAATGAAAAAGGTTTGTGCAAGTATTATTTAACTCTCCAGTGCTTTTGTTGCACCATTATAGGTCCAAGGATTATTCCAAACTCATTTTCTCAATACAAAGGCTCATAAATTTTTTTATTCCACTCACGATAATTGTATTCAGAGTAAATCAGATTATCATTTAGCTCTAACATGGCTTCACAAGCAATTTACCTATCCCCATCATTCATTCTCTCTCTCTCTCTCTCTCTCTCTCTCTCTCTCTCTCTCTCTCTCTCTCTCTCTTTCACGCACGCGCACACACACACACACACACACACACACACAGCATCAATCACACATGTACTGCCTATCAGATCATCTGGTAGACACTACCAGGAAAGCTTCAGAGAGGGAGTCAGAAGAATTGTGCCTATTATGAGGTATGGAATTTCTTAGACCCTACACAAATATGGAATGCTAGCAAAGGCAAGGCAGGAAGGAGGTTTATAGATTTAGAAGACAAGTCATTAACCAGTCCTCCCAAAGTACTGGTATAGGTAGACATTTTCAGAGAAATCTAAGCCAGGAACAATAAGCAGAAGAAGTCCATGAGCTCTATGATCCTTGCATAGCTACTATTTATATGGGTATCTTTTGAAGAGTAAGTGCTTAGACAAAAGGCCTAGCAATTAGAAATAAGAGCTGAATGTGGAACAGGAAAGAAAAAGGACAAGTAGTGCATCTCTGTGCATATTTATCTACCTTCCAAATCTTATACAAGTTCTGGTTTTAGCTCATAATAACCTGCATCTATTTTGGAAAGGACATTCTTAGAAATGTACTAGCCAGAATAACCAGTACAAATAAGTCCACACCATATCAGTTTGTCATCCATAGTTACCTCTTTTAACCTTATTCAATTTCCAAATAAAGGCAGTAACAAAATCATGTTTCTACCTAACACAACAAAAATGATCTCACCAACACACAGCCCTCCCCAAAAGAGTTTACACCAAGTCCTTTGTCTCTTTATACATTTTTGAATGATGTTCAGTCTTCTGTCTGAGTCACTCTCCTCCATTGATATCTATTATTTAAATATTGTTAACACACTTAGGTTGGAGAGTATGCAAATGTAAAAAGAAAACAAGAGAGAAAATGGTATTCTATACACTCGCACAAATACGCATATTCATATCAAAGTAAGGAAGAAATACTTATCAGAGAATTTCTATAATATGTCAGGTCATCAACTAATTTTATAACTTCTTTCTTCCATTACCCATTACTTTGGCTGGTCATAGTTCCTTGCCCAATGACAGACTGACCCAAAGATTCATTCCTTAAAGGTCTGTACCCTTAGCAACTCTGCCTCTGTTAGATTACTACTATATATCATTAGTTTTAACATAACATCTGGGGAGTACTAAGAGGCATCCAGAGAACCTCCCACTTTCCAGACACAGTCCTCTTTGTCCTCATTTTGTAGGGGCAGCCCAATATCCCTTTGATGGTCAGAATCAATTACTCCCTCTAATGCAATGGCCATTTCCCTTTGCCTGTGGGTTCACTGGGATGAGGAGTTCAAAATGATCAGGTAATAGTCTCAACTTCCAGTTTAGATAATCTTCGTGTGTCCTCTGATAAAACATACTCCTTTTTTCAGAAAAACTCTATATCAGCAGAGTCTAAAGTTGTGGGAGCAAATTTTCCCAGTGTATTATTAGGAAAAACAGCAAAAAAGAAAATTTGCATTGTTAATTGATTCAGAACATACATTCAACCTGAAGAACTTTACACTAGCCCTGTAAACAGTGTTACATATTTGGTACTATAACCAAATCTTCAAAAGAATAGTCTACCACCCTATCTGGTCAATTGCTTTAGGGTGGTAAAGGTCGTAATAAGACCAGCAAATCTGATATTGAATAATTTTCATGGTAAAAAAGTAATACTGTGTGGGAAACTGTATCATAGAATTAGGCATTTGGAAATATGTGGGTGGTGATTCTTTTCAGAATCGTCACTCGCAGGGAAGACAAATTCGTACAGAGGGTATGTGTCTTTGCCACTGAGAACAAGTGTTAGTCCTTCCACAATGGAAAAAGTCCAATGTAATCAACCTTCCACTAAGTGGCTGGCTAATATTCCTTGGGAGTAGTGACATATTGTGGACTCAGTGTTGGTCTCTGCTGTTGGCAGATCGAATACAGTACTGGCTGAAGCCAATCTGGTCTCAGTGAGCAGAAGTGCACGTTGCTGAACACATGTGAAAGTTCCATTTTTACCACCTTCATCATGAGTCTACTAGGCAAAGACAGGGATGGCTGGGGAAAAGGCTGACTAACATCCACAACATGAGTAATAATGTCTACCTGGTAATTAAGATTTATATCTCCTGAGGATGATCTTTTGGTAACCAATCACATGAAACAGCAAATAGCTTTATACTTTGTGCCCAGTTTGGAGAATTCTATCCACATGCCACTTCTGGACTACTTGACATCAAATTTTCCAATTGTGTTTTTTCCAAATCTCTGACTATTCAGTCAAACCATCAGTCACTACCCATAAATCCACAGATTTGGCCATTTCTCTTGGGCAAAATGAGCAACCAGATGCACCGCTTTAGAGCCGGAAGAGGGGCCAGAAATAGCAAATTCTCACTTTCATTGGAAAGGATATTGATGAGAGACAAAATCAGATGACCTTGGGGGCTCAGGCCCTTCCCCTTTTGGATGTCAGCAGAAAACTGGCTTAGCACCACTGCAGAGATAAGGCCTTTTGTTAATTTCAGCATTCCATCCAGCAAAGTCCCTAAGCCTCAATATGCAAACCTTGGTCTTTGATATGCATCTTCCCTAGCATGTTTCCAGAGCCCATGATCTCTTGTTTTACTACTTTTTACTACAAGAAACCAGGAACTTCCTCCCCCTTTTCAACTAACTTACATAATAGGGTAAGTATACAGGAGTGCTTTTCTGCATATTTAGCTTTCTGGATAAAGCATACTTCTGATGGACATTTGGTCATGGTGCATACAGTGTAGTACAGGCTACTACAGGGTAAAGAGAATTTCAGGGAGTCCAGGCACTCTATTATTTTCCTGATTTTAAATTATCTATTTAAGCAGTTCTAAATGGAGCCATAGAGGTAAGGGGTTGCTGGAAAAGAGTTTCCAATTCAACCAAGTTGACATTAGAACAATCTAGCACAATATTGATGTAAGAAAAATGAAACATGCTGTAGAAGAGGAGGGAGGAGTCAGCAGAAAAGGCTGATAAATAACAGCAAGTAAGAAAACAGGAAAACCGGGAGGCTGTGGTTTATCAGACACCACACATAGAAAGTTCCTTAAGAAGGCAAGGCATCATTTATACCAAAAGCAAATAAAAGAAAATGAAATGAGAACTGGCCACCAAACTTGAGAACATGGAGATTGGTGTTGATTCTCGGGAGAATGGGGCACAAGTGTTGGAGGTAAAAGACTGAAGTGATATTAAAAAAAAAAAAGATGTAGACAGGAGAATAAGCAATATTTGCAAGGAGTTTTGCTAAAAGAGTTGTAGAGACATGCAATGGTAGCTAAGGAAGTGTGATAGATCAAGGACGATTTTTGTTACTTTATTTTTTAAGATAAGAACTCATTCATAGTTGAGTAATATTTCATTATTATATATAACATCGTCTTTTAAGATTCACTATTTCAATTTATTATTTTATATATTATGTAATATAAAAATACTGTTATGTATTTTGGAGAACATTCCTTAGAATAAGGGAAAAGGAGCAAAGTATTCCTTAAATATAGTTAAGAAAGCTCAAGCTGGATCTTTGTCCTCCCTTTCTCAATTCCAAATATCACTTCATTCCTAAGAATCTTTCAAAATTTGCCAAGGAAAAAATAAACACTAGGAAAAAGTAAGGGTTAAAACATAAATGAAGCCTCAGGGTTCCCTTTCCTATCAATACAAGCCTCTTTCTGACTGAAGGTGGGGAAGGCGCCTAAGACATTGTCATGACTTTAAAGCACCAAGACTATTCAGTTCTCTCTAAATGTCTCATGACTAATACAGAGCTCCATACGCTGTTTATTTTAATGCCTTATTTCTTACAAAAGACTTTCATGGTGAGAGAGAAACTCACCAGTTTACCATTCTTGACAAAGATAATAATGATCATTGAAATTTTAGTGATATTTAGTACTTCAATCATATTTATTGAGGTAGAATTAGTTTCTATCATTGTATTTGTTTTATAAATTTTAGGTTCGAACTGCTACAGATGTGTATTGTCACAATATTATACCATATTTTCTGAACATAGGAGTATACATAACCCTCTGAATTAGTATTTTTTTTTTTATTCTTTGGATAGAGACCCAGGAGTGGAATTTTTGGATCATGTGGTATATCTATTTTTAGTATTTTGACAGTTCTCCATATTGTTTTCCATAGAGGCTAGACCAGTCTACATTCCTATTAATAGTGTATGAATGTTCATTATTCTCCATGACCTCACCCAGAAAATATGAAATCTTGACACTTACAACATGGATAGAATTGGAGGGGATTATGCTACATGAAATAAGTCAGAAGAAGAAAGATGACTACTTGATTTTATTCATATATGGAGTGAAAAAAAATGGTACAGACAAAACTATACGAAAACCAAAACAAACCCTAGAAATCTGACTGCAGAATTGTGGCTACCAGGGGGCAAGTGCGGGGTTGGGCTGAGGTGCAGCACAGGGAACAGATTGTGGAGGGGACCAGTGGATTACAGTGAAGGATTAGGAAGCCATTCCCTTCTCATTGCTTCTATTTCTACCAGTGAAATAAAATCAGATTCATTAGAATGAAATGGGAAGAGAATATTGGGAGCTTGAGGAGAGAGACAGAATTCTGAAATAGTGGTATTGAAGAATGAAGTATAAACTGTTTCAGGGGAAAAAAAAATCACATGCTTGGTAGCGCTAGAGCCCCACTTAAGATGTGTGAGTGTAAATTTAGCAAATGTAAGTTGACATTAGTGACATCAACTTTATGTTGTTCTGCAGCCATAGTAGGTGTTGGGGTACAGAAGGAGATCTGACCTTATCTTAAGGTCAGATAAGTTGGTCACTACGTTTCCTTTACAATATCTGAGAACAGACTACTACTTACACCAAATTAAGGTGCAACGGGGATGTGGTGGCAGGTACAGATGTATCTTATGTGGTAACCGAACCAGGAATGGGAGGCCAGGACTCCAAATTATTATCCCTATCACTTCCAGACCACATGATGCTCATCTCTGCTTTCTGAATTTTACATTTTTTTTTCTGCCTTTGCCAACCAATCTTTCTCTTTTCCCTCTCCTCTCCTCCTCTTCCTTCCCCTCCTCTCCCCTCTCCTCCCCTCCCCTACACTCCCCTCCCCTCTCTTTTCTTTTCTTTTCTTTTCTTTATTTAATACTTGGCAGAAAACATTGTCCCAGCCAGGCTAGGTCAACCTCCCAGCTCCAAAGCCCAGCAGTGGGTAACTCTCTACCAATTCCAGATTGCTAAAGGAAAAAATCAGATAAGCTTGGTTCAGTCCTAGAGCAAGAATCTCTGAGGAGGAAAAATGCACGCAAGGGTATATTAACAGATCCACATCCTAAAATATTTAAGATTATGAGTCTGCTATATTTTGAGGAATTAGTGGGCAATCCAAAATCTTCAGCATTTTGCAGAAATGGAACAATGGTATAAATTTACATTCCTGGATTTTTTTTTTTGTAATTATATAATTGAGTGCTAGGAGCATGTAAGATATTAGTATAATGATTTAGGTTTTCTTGTGAGTCTCCACGGACTTCTAATTTTGTGTCAGTTCTATTTCAATTGGTGTAGAATAACTATGGACTGCAAAGAAATGAAGGTAGCAGAGAGATGAATCCCCTTCAAGAACTCAGGTTGCTTTATTTTACCAAAGGTTCTGAGTCAAACTTGAGGGTCAGAATAGGCTTAAGAATAAACATTACAGGCCCTCCCTGGTGGCACAACAGGTTAAGCGTGGAGATGTCGACAGCTGCAGCATGAGTTTGATGCCCAGCTGGGGAGATTCCCACACGATGCAGCAGACCTCTCTTGCCTTGCCCTCTGCTCCCCTCAGCAGTATGTTTCGGTAGATCTGCCTGTTCTGCTCCCCACTCTGTCTCTGGTGAACCCTCTCACCACCCCACGCTTCTGGCCTGCACCCCAGCTTGTATGCACAAATAAATAAATAAATAAAAAGAATAAACATTACATACTATAGCTACACATTGATGACTGCCTCTTGTCATGTATATTTAAAAAAGGGTATTTATCTTTTGTTTACCTTTTCAGTTACAAATGACATAGGACTGCTGCCAAATTCTTATCTATAAGCTTTGTTTTTAAGGGTTTTTAGGGTTTTATTTTACGGGTTTTTAATAAGAGGTCAGTCACATGGAGCAGGAGAAAACACTAGGATAGAATTACAAATTTCCATCTGTCCATTCCTGACTTGGCTGCTAGTCAGCTGAATGATCTTCATTAACCTATCTAAACTACTAGAATACTGTATCTTCAGGGTTTCCTCCAGTTTCAAAACTTGCAAATAAAGGAACTCCCAGGGAGAGAGAATGGTCCTGAGAGCATAAGTAATCACAGCAAGATATGTCCTGAGGACTTTCAAAAGAGCTCACACTGAGTTCACAGCTCTATTGCATCCACCAATGTCCAACAAGCAGAACGACCAGAACTGGCTTACAGTGTACTTTCTGGATGAATGATAAATTTACACTGAAAGAACACCTGTGGTTGTGTTACCTGAATAACAATGGGCAATATTATATATTTAGAATGTAGATGCTCCTTAAAATATGCAAAGGAATTTTTGTGTTTTTCTGCAAAATATGTTTTAATTGAAATATTATGAATAATAACAATAATACAGGAACTTTCTCCCGGTACCGCAAGAGCCAGATGAGGGTTTCTAGCAGGTATGATATTGATTTAGCAAACTCTCTAAGGCATGCAAGAACAAACAAGAGAGATACTGAAGTCTCTCCAAAATTGTGGTATGGAACGGTTAGTGGATCCCAGTTCACTCAAAGAAGTATCTGCTTACACCACTATTCAGAAATGCAGACGTACAAGTATACCAGGTTGATTTTCTTTTTTTAAATAATAAAAAAAAGTGATTCCTCAAGATACACATGAAAATCAGACCATATGTGCTCTGAAAAACTAATTTATCCTCTTGCCTAAAATCAGATCCAAACCTATGTCTGCCCTGCATCTTTGCTCTTATTGAAGACAACCAGGATAAAGCACTCCACAGTCAGTCTCAAGAATATATCTTCAAGTTAGAAAACACTCACTCATCAGCCCTTTTCCTGTCTGAAGTCAAAGCTGGTAAAACTATTAGGTTTCAGAGTTCTCATGAAAAGAGCTCTGAAACGAGCTCTGAAACATGCAAAATACTATTCAAAAGTAATCTTGGTATTATTTAGACACATGTGACCACTAAAACTCAGATGGGTTTGAGTCAGAAGGAATTAGACAGGCAAGGTGGTAGAGACAAGAAGGACCTACCCCAGGATGATAATGACTGTATCCAAAGGTACATTACTTGGAAAGTAGCCAAGGTCCTGAGAAGCAAGGAACTGGAGAGTCTTCCAAGAACACTCCATCACAGTGGTAACTGAGGAATGTGCTGAAACATTGGCTAGATCTCCAAATGTGCTTTAGGATCAGGAGAAAGTGAAGCAATAACATAAACATTTGTTAGAATGATCTGAGTGAGCTGAAAGATGATATATGAATATGAGCAGGCCTTGTGACAATTTCAACTGCATGCAGAGAAATAAAGCCACAAAGGATTTTAGCATTGTAAAACTGAATCAATAACCACAAACCAAGGTATTATTTTTCTTGTGTTATTGTCCAACCATGTGCTGGGCCACCTCCATACATGTGAAGATAATTTACCATTCACTGTCAAGTAAAGGAAGCCTTTTTGTAATATTGGATGAAAGGCAGGGGCCTTCAAGATTCTGAAAGTGGTTTCAATAAACATTAAACTTAAAACAGAAAAGAAAGCCATTATAATGATCACAATAAAGGTCGATGTTGTAAACACACACTAATGGGCCTACTTAATGACTTCCTTGATGAAAGAATCAGTTTTATACCCCTAAAAGAGATAAATATATAACTTTGTGATTGACTTAGATTGAAAGGATTTCTAGTCATGAGAGATATTGACAGGAAAAGGAGAATGAAGATATCCTTTTCCCAGTTTTGGTTTGGGGGAGATTGTTTTTGCTTTGGCAAAGCCCTCTTTCTCTGTGCATAAGGGACAAATATTCCACTGTAGACCCCAGTCCCATCCTGACTTGATGACCATTCTGCTATCTCATTTTTTAAGGAGCAAGTCATGAGTTGAGCATGATCTATGGCTGTACTTGAGAAATGCAGCACTTGGCTGGATGAATTATTCCTTCCTATCTCCACCCTGGAGTCCTGTGAGAATTCCAGCACCAAAACAATGAATCATTTCCTGCAAGTCCAAGGGGTAAGGTCAGCAGGGCTTACTCTAGGATAAATCCCTCTTCCTTGTATTCTCTTTGAGGTTATTTCACAGCCATTTGATGAGAGGTTGGGTAAACAGATCTAATTTTCCAATTCTAAGGAGAAGAGGTTCAAAAAGGATGACAGGCTGCACCTTCTACCACTTCTTCCCAGCAGTAATAAAAGGTGAGCCAAGTTGGTGGTAATGAATGTTCATGCCGTACCTGAAACAGTTCACTTCTGCATCCAGTGAGCATCTGCTACAATGATGTGAACATTATAACTTGATCATCCACTGAATCTCCTTGGAAAGTCACTTTTCATTGCCACTTTTGGATTGGAGTGTGTTTCCTCTCCCACGTGTTAGGAGAACATCTTTACAAGCAGCTGGTGAAGCCCATCTCACAGATATGACGCAGCTGTGACCCGCGGCATCCTCCAAGAGACCACATTAAATTTCTCAAATCAAAAATTCCTAAGTGATTGGAAAGGACCTATGCCACTGCCCCAGAGTCTCAACCCTTCCGCTTTCCCTCATTTCTCCATTTGTGATACACATATAGACACACGCACGCACAAACACGCAAACACAGTGCATGTATTCTCTAAATTACCCTTCAGCATAGCCTTGTGAGATAAGCACTACTTTTACCGCCATCTATAGACAAAGCTCAATGAGTTCATGTGCCAAATCCATACAACCAGTAAATGGCAGTGCTAGGTCTGTGCCCTTCTGTTGGTTTTAACCATCACACTTTCCCAATTGCTCCTCTGGAAATGTATCAACCAGCCTCTTATTTTACAGATGACAAACCTGAGTCTAGAGAGATGAAACCAATTTTCTCAAAAGCCTACCTCTTCTTGGATCCTTGGTTGGAGCTCTATCTCTGATTCAACATTGCTTTCCTCATGCTTGTTTAGCTACTGAGGTTTTTAGAGAAGTGTGCTATTGCTACAAAACTATAATGCATGCTACTAAGGTAAAAAATATTTAAATAACAGCAGCCATCTCTTTTCATGCATTATCTACCTGACCTGAACTAGAAAAGGTTCCATTACAGGAAAAACCACACATAACTGTGGATTCAGTGTCAAGGAGGGACTGGTCAGGCTCTGAATGATTTGGAAAAAAAATGTGTTCCATTTTCCCTCCCAGATATTCTCTAAAATAGAATGGATGCTTTTCTTAAGTAAGACAAGACACATTTGTTTGAGCTACTGGCTGGGGTCTGTGTGATGCTAAATAGAACACTAGAAATAATTTAATTGGAAGGTCAGTAAAGTGGCCTGATAAGAAGCACTGCTGCTTCCTCACAGGTAAACAGAGTGGCATTGACCATCTTCCTGCCACCAGAGGGAATTTTCAAAATTGAACTTCTCCTGTGTGCGTGTGTATGTGTGCGTGTGTGTGTGTGTATGCAGCACATGCACATGTGTATGAGTTCCCAGAGGCAAGGGGACAAAGAGGAAGACAAGAAGCAAACGAGGCAAAGGAAAGTCACCTCTGCCATATGTTTGTCTACCAGGAATTCAGAGCTCGTGGGTCTTTCAGCATTTCTGTTTTCCATTTTATATTGGTATATAAAATTCTGTACATAAATGGACACAGCAGAGTAAGTGTGAGCATGAGACAATAATTAACTTTAATTCTTTATACTATGGAACCAATTACTTATTTCATATACTTTGCTCATTTGTTTCTATTGGAAGTATATTTATAATGAACATGTTATTTCTACATGCCTTACCAACTATTTTTGGTGTACTTGTGAACTCTGTGCTAAAACCACACACACACACACACACACACACACACACACACACACACACTCACACCATTCAATACCCTTCATAATCCAACCTACCTTATCACCCTCAAGCCTCCACCCCAGAGCACCACATGCCCCAAACACCCATTTTTCTGACATAATGGCATTTCTTCCTGTGCTCTGAATTCCAAATCTTTTGCCCTCTCTTCTCATCCCATTTAGTCTGTTTTAGATGCGTTTTCCTAAAATCTTAAAATCCTTTTTCAGACTACAAAATTCTTACACATATTTCAAAGTCCAACTAAAGGACCACCTTCTCTGTGAACATCCCCCCCACCACTACCATTGATCTCCACTCCATTCCCTCTCCCTTCACAGATATGCTCATGCAATCTCAGGGGATGATTTATGGATAGCTGTGTATCTGCCTCTCCATCCTATCTCAACTCCTCCTCTACTCTACATATTTTAAATTCCTTCAGGGCCTTCCTGGTGGCGCAGCGGTTAAGCGCTGCGCTGTGGAGCTGTCAGCAGCATGCGCGCGATGCGAGTTCGACGCCCAGCCAGGGAGGATCCCACATGGTGCGGCAGACCTCTCCTGCCTCACCCACTGCTCCTCTCAGCAGTGTATTTCTGATCTGCCTGTTCTGCTCCCCACTCTGTCTCTGGTGAACCC